>CAKNXH010002387.1:985287-1008841 GCA_932178445.1 Andricus quercusramuli | reverse complement strand
ATTATTTTTATGACCTGTCACAAGAGTGCCTTTCCGCCCCCACGAGGAGTTGGAAAAGGGGTAGTGGTGTTACCTGACATTATCTTTGTGACCTGTCACAGGGGTGCCTTCCCGCCCCCACGAGGCGTTGGAAAAGGGGTAGGGGTGCTACCTTACATTATTTTTGTGACCTTTCCCAGGGGTGCCTTTCCGCCTCCACGAGGCGTTGGAAAAGGGGTAGGGGTGTTACCTGACATTATTTTTGTGACCTGTCACAGGGGTGCCTTCCCGCCCCACGAGGCGTTGGAAAAGGGGTAGGAGTGTTACTTACATTATATTTACGACCTGTCACAAGGGTGCCTTCCCGCCCCCACGAGGCGTTGGAAAAGGGGTAGGGGTGTTACCTAACATTATTTCTGTGACTAGTCACAGGAGTGCCTTCCCGCCCCCACGAGGCGTTGGAAAAGGGGTAGGGGTGTTACCTCACATTACTTTTGTGACCTGTCACAGGGGTGCCTTTCCGCCCCCACGAGGCGTTAGAAAAGGGGTAGGGGTGTTACCTTAAATTATTTTTGTGACCTGTCACAGGGGTGCCTTTCCACACCCACGAGGCGTTGGAAAAGGGGTAGGGGTGTTACGGCCAGTATAGGCCGGCACACAGAACAGCTGATCTATATGTCACGTGATCGTTAACCAACGCGCAATAACACGCAAAATCGAACGAAAAACCGAATAAAGATGCAGTGCTCTCAATTCGGCTCCCCAACTGTACTGCGCATGCGTCGCATCGACAGTCTCATTGGCAGTCAAGAACTTGCTTTTTGGGAATTATTAAATGTTTAAATACATTTTTTATGATAAATCATCATTGTAGAATTAATTAAATTAATTTTTGGATCACAAAAAAGTGTTTTAAAGTGCGAGAGCGAATTATTATTGAATTTTACTCTTTACAAATGAATGATTGATTCTAAATACAAAGGCAACAAGTGTATCTAGTCAGGAGTCTATAGATCACATCAAAGGAAGGTCTTATCACGGCACGGAAATCATGGGAAAGTTTCGAACGACCTTGAGACTGCGGTGACACAGTGCAAATACATAACATAATTTGGATACGTTAAAGCTTAAAAGACTACACTTTATAAAATATAACCTAAGTCTTAGTTCTATCCGTTTTTTAACATTTATTTTCAATTAGGGATGAATAGCAGTTTTATTAATCTTCGGCTTACTCAAAAGGAGGGAAATAAAAAAGAATACATAATTTTCGGGACGACTAGCCAAATGTTGAAAATGGGCTAGTCATCCCGAATTTCGGGACGACTAGCCAAATGTTGAAAACGGGCTAGTCATCCCGAATTTCGGGACGACGAGACACTTCGATTTTTTTTATTTATTTTATTCTCAAACTCAGCATGAATGCGAACCAGAAACTCCCGTATTTCATGGGCAATTACGTTGTCCGATTACACCACCGAGGCTGCGATAAATCTTCTTGATCCTCTTATGGAAATTTAAAATTAGATACTTTTTATTATTTTTAATACTAGATTTCAATAGGAATTCAAGATTTTCCAAAAGATTCATGCTTCAAAAAAAAAAAAAAAAAAAAAAATGAGAACAGTTGGAAACAAAAATGAAGGTCATGCGAAAATATTACTCTGTCTGTTTAACCAATTATATTATACATGATTGTCAATCTCGAATTTCAATTGCAGTACAGTATATCAATTAACAAAAAGTCATTCAGTTTAAATTTCGATACGTGATGGCGTAATCAGATAACATATCCGCACATGAAATGCAGGAGTTCCGGGTTTGAATGCTGTTGTGTTCCCACAAAAATGATTTTCATTCTCTCAAAAATGAGAATATTGGGACAATGAAAATTAAGATCTTGGTGAAATGTTTTCTTCGTAAAGTAGAAAGTAGGGTGATAACAGGGTCAATCAATTTTCACGATATCTGTCTTGAAAAATGGAACTCAACCATAACTAAAATTTTTAAGATGTGTAAATAACTTGTTCTTTTTTAACGCTTTTAAATGTTTATAATTATATATGCAAGATCAGACCATTTTGGACGAATGATCAATATACAGTATGGTATTTTGCTAATGAGTTTTTTCTGACTGCATTTCTTGCTTGAAAAACTGAAAAGCCAAGATATTCATGATATTAATTCAGTTTTTAAGAATTATAACTCAAAAATATCTAAATAGAAATATTAAAATTTTAGTTATTGATGCTTACAATTATATTTTTTGTTATGATACGAAGTTAATAATAAAAAGAAAATTGGATACATGAAGTCAGTCAACATGCAACGTTTTTACTTCAGCTTAGTACATCAGTTTAACATCTCATAAAGTAGTCTTCTTACTTTTGTAAATTTAATACTTTCATGGATGCCAATATTTGTACATTTCTGAATGTTGTAACCGTTTCTCCAAACTTTTACAGCTTTTTATTGGCTGAAGTTGAAATTCAAAATCAATCAGTTTTTAGGGCTGGAAACATTTGAAATAAAAAGATTTCAGTTTCGCATGCTTGAAAGTGAAATTTTTCATGATAGAAAACTTCAAATAAAATTTGTTCAATTTTGCATGTCATTCAGTTTAAAATATAAGACAATTTTAAGTGATTCTCTTTTGTAGATTTTTTAATGTTTAAGGCCTAAAATTCTGATTTATTTAATTTTAATGGCTCTGGAATTATTGAATACTTTAAATTTTTTGTTTTGAAATTTTCTCTTAATTGTCTAATTTTGAAAACGACCAATATACTGTTAAATTGTACACAATATTTTGTTGAATTTAAAAGTTATAAATTTTAATTTTAAATCTATTGAATTCAGCAGAGTTCTACTTTGAGAACTTTCATTTATACACGGAGAGAAAAATGTAGGCATTAGCGCTTGAACATTTGTCACGCATTAATTCCAAAAGTGCGAGCAAAATTTCCAAGAGCCTCCACGGACTTTCTCGGTGAGTCTCCTTGCGATTTGCCTGTAGGCCACGCCTCCTGCGAACATTCAGTGGTGCTAAGGTGTCAACAAGCAGAAGGCGTGGCCTAAAGGCAAATCGCAAGGAGACTCACCGAGAAAGTCCGTGGAGGCTCTTGGAAATAAAGCTAAACCCCGGAGTTTTTTCTCCGTGCAGTTTCGTTCTGAATTTGTTTCTTAGATTTTTAGTTGCTACTCTGAAGTATTTGTATTTAAAAACTCGAATGTCAATATGAAACAATCATGACTGCTTGTGTATGTATAATAATTGTCTTTTCCATAAAAATATTTTTCTGCATTTCAGATGTGCGTCGAATCAAATGTCCTTGCTGTGCTTTCGGCGCAACATAGGAATAATCGTGGCCTCTCTAGAGAAGAAGCAGAACTCCAATACATCCGGGAGGCGGTGCTCCTGGAGGCGCCGCTTAACGCACACCTCTATCGACTTCGCCGCAGCAAAAGTGAAGCAGGACCTGGACGAATCTTGCTGGCTATCTGCGCTCGCGGTGTGCGGGTCTACGCTGAGGAAGAGACGCCTAGAGTCTTCACCTGGAACAACATCGGAAAACTATGTTTTGACGTAAGTTCTAAAACAACGCTGCTTTTTCATGATAGAACCATAACATGATCAATTGAGCATAAAGCGGGCTAACAGCTTTGCTTTTTCAATATCTCGAAGTTCACAGATATCTGGTATCTTGATTTTACTTGGGATTTTTCTGTTTGGGTCAACTGTGGGATAGTATTTAGATATTTTAAATAATCATTTAATTGCTCTATTTATTGAGTCCTTGTAATTTTTTTTAGTATATAACTGCAACTAGATATTTAGTTTGTAATCCAATCAAGGAGATACTTTCAACATATAATACACAAGAGTTGATCGGGTACAGAACCTTGAGGCACACCTGATTTTTCTTCGAGTTCCTCTGTTTTTCTATTGTTTACATATAGGTTTTCTATTTTTAAAATAAGGTCTTATGAATTCTTGCAGCCAGCTAACTTCATTTTTTTCACCAACAAAGAATACATACTAACATATTAATAATAATACATACTATACGTATTACAATAACAGTATTTGAGAACTACGTTTGAGAATTACGTTTCGTAAATAAACTTCCAGTACATTAATTTAAATTTCCAACAGAAATTTTTAACAGTATAGCAAAGGGAGATCACCCAACAGTAGATAATAATCCTACAGTAGATAATCAATAATTAAAAATACTAATGGATGTTAAATAATTAATTTAATGTAATTAATAGTTAAGACACGATACGTGTTAATATACTAACATTATAATTGATTATTTTACTTATATTTGTGCTTATAATGAAGGATTATTATCTACTGGATCATTATCTACTGTAGCGTGGTCTCCCCTATTTCTTTCTTTTGGTTCATCTATCTCCCTGTTTAGTAATTTTAATCGGTGTATTTCCATTCATCCTTGCTGTCATGATTCTCTCGGCAATCTGAGCCCCGCTTCCTGACGGTGTGCAACTTCCGGTTACACTATAGCCCACTCTCTGAAGATGAGCAAAAGATTATTTTTTTGCCGTACAGAAAGTTTCTTTCTGACTTCAATTGTATTTTGGAGACATGATGAAATGATTTTTTTTTATAGTTTGTTGCTTGTAAGCATGTAAGAAAATATTCAGGGACCATGTTACGAGGCTTCGCTCATTAACTTCTTGCTTTTTCAGCGCAAAAAATTCGAGATTCGTGCGGTCGATCAGCCGGATAAGCTTACTCTCTACAGCGGATGCGATGACAAGAGCAAGCTTCTCCTGGGACTCTGTAGGGACACCCACCAGTTTTCCATGGCCATAGCACCTCGACTTAACGAGGCCAGGAGAAGGGAGGAGGAAGGTACGAACCAACAATTAAAAAATTTGTAACTAAAGTTTTGAAATTTTATAATGCTGTGAAAGGACTCCTTAAAATCATTTTTGTAACTCGTGCACAAAAAGTGCCTCTTCATGTTTCTATATTAGGATGTGTCGAAAAAATTAAATATTTTTCTTTCGTTTTTGGGCAGGGCTAAAGAAATTCCAACTCGTTCTAGGTGATGCCGCGAAACAATTTTAAAATTATAAATAATCACCTAAGTCACGTTCGTAAAGTACTTGGGGTTGTAGAATATTATTATGGGGTTGAGAATTTAGCTTGGAGTTTTAAGAACGTGATTTGAGTGATTATTTGTAATTTTAAAATTGTTTGGCGGCAACCTGGGTCGGAGCAGTGTTGCGGAGTGAACGTGTTATTTGAATAAATAACACGAAAACTCCAGATCAATCTAAAATATCTATACCATAACACATATACCTATATACCTATCTACCTTATACCATATAACGACCTACTTTACACCTATATACCCATCCCACTACTTTCCAACCGAGTAAGTCACGCCTACCCCGAAAGGGAAATGGCTTAATGGTATAATAATAATAATAATAATAACCTAGAGCGAGTTGGTATTTCTTTAGCTGAAAGTATTAGGGGTGGTTTTTAGAGTTTCAGAGTATTATTATGGAGTTGGAGATAATACAAACTGGGTTTAAAACGTATTTTAGAAGGCTGTCTGTTCCTGATAATTATTTGTTACGGTTATGTAATTGAAAAATAACTTGCAATGAATTCTGGTACAAATATTTGTACAGGAATTCATTACAAGTTATTCTTCAGTTTGATCAAACTCGAACTTCAACGATTGTGTGATCGCCATCACTACCAGGGTTCTCGCGGGACAACCTGTATAGTACACATAAACTTACAATAATATTCTGTAGCAATGAAATATATATACTTCAATACTTCATCGTTCTGATTACAGAGCGAAAGGTGCTGAGGGATTGCTACATGTATCCTGCACGATGCAAGTTGAATATGACTGCCCGTGGTACACGTGGAGATCAGAGGATATCCGTAATCTCCACCACTTCTTCCAACACAACTTCAGGCATAGTAAGCGATCGTGTTCACAGCGAAGATGAACCTGACACAGCGGCAGCATCCACTGAATGTTTACCTCATCTTACCGAACCTCCTGGACACAACCTCAATTCACAAAATGGCATCGATGAAAGTCATTCCAGGCCTTCTTCGCCAGTTTCTACGGTCGATGGTCAGTTGCATTTTATTAAGAAGATAAATTGATACAAATATTCGTTTAATTTGCTCTTGGAAGTTTTTTCTTCTAAATAAAGATCACTGATAACTTTGAAACAAAAGATCATTTTGCACAAATCCAACTATAAAAAAATTAGGAGGCTCATTTTTCTTTAGATTCAAGAATACCCAGACAATTATATCAGATACTTATATCAGATATAGCATCTTAAATTTCGAAATGTCATCTCTCATTGCCGTAAAGAGCCGTAATAAAATTAATTTTTTGTTTTCAGAAATTGACGGTACGAAAACTTCTCCTACCTCGGCGACTTTGCGGATAACGACGACTGCAGCCGCTACTGAAGGATCACAGTGCAGTAGCAGCTGTAGTACAGTTGTTGTAGTTAGTGCACCTCCAAGCGGTCCGGCACGAATTCGACGAACATCGGCCACCTCCAGCTTAGAACTTGGATACTCACATACCGCCCAAAATTCTGGTGTTTCTACTGAAACTGCTAGTTTTCCGGGTGTGATTTATGACAGATGTAAAAAAGGTGGAAAATATGCAGGTTTGTAAAGATATTATACAATTTTATTTCCATTATGCAGAATGGTACTTTAAGAAGTCAGTCGATAAAAGCTACAATAATAATATTTTTGCATCTAGGAACCGATATAGCAAGCGAAACAAGTGGCGTTTACACATTGAGGAGTAGTGAAATGCAAGATGAGACAATTCCTGACCTTTATTCGCCAAGCGGTGACGCCAACGAATCGTTAGTTGCCAGCGACATCTGCGCGTTGAGTTCTGTTCAGTCCACCACGGACGAGGCGTCCGTCACTTCTGGATTTTACACTATCCACAGCGGTTTAAGATCAGAAACTAGTGATATCTACACTGAAGAAGGCGCTGTCGAAGATTCAGAACCGATCTATAGTATTTGCAAAGGCGATGAGGACGGCGACGTGTCTCGAATTACTGGCTCCCTCGATGAACAACTTGAGGAAGACTCTAGGTCTCGAAGTAACAGTATTCTCAGCGCCGGGAGTTTCAGAGGAGATGGAAGTGATCCTCCCGGCGCTGGACCGTTGCTTTCAGCAGACGAGCTTTCGGATTTGATTGTAGGTCGTTATCCACCAAGAAAAACTATCAGTAATTCAATGGATTCAGATTGCGATTATGTGACAATGCCTCCACCGCCACCGCCTCCGAGAACTGACAGCGAAAGGCAGTTACCTCCTCCGCCTCCATATCCTGTTACCAACATTGACTATGCTACTATAAATTCCCCTAGATTCGAAGTTTCTGCTTCAGTGAGAGAACCACCACCTCCTCCACCTTACAATGCTGTTAGAGGTGATTTCATATCCCTGCCCCCGAGAAGAGCGGATCCACCATCGCCTCCGCCTTACGCTTCGCCTAGAGAACGAATTAAGATGCCACCGCCGACTCCTCCAAGGAATGATGCTGTCACTCCTAGAGAACCACCGCCACCACCACCTTACCCAGAAATTCCGGAGTCAAGACAGGAGACAATGTCATCGCTTTTTTCTAATACCGTTGAGGATGGCGCCGCCAGCAGAACAAATCTGTCACTTACTTCAGCTTTAGCGCAGACTGTCGTAGCTCGAGATAAAGCTATAACAATGTTGGCGTGCAGTGAACCTTCATCAAATATAGCACCAAAACCTCCACCGAGGATACAACCACCGACATATCCGGGAGACAAAATGAAACCGACTCCAGTGCATGCACCAGTCGCAGCTCTAGTTGTCGGACCAAATAACTATCTCGACGTGCATGCTTCACGTGGGGCTCCAGTTTTACTGCCGTACTTGACACCACCGCCTCCACCGCCAATGGTCCACCCTCGTCAACCCCCGCCACCACCGCCAAGTCTCGGAACCGTTTACACTAGCCAGGTTGCTCGATCTCAGATGGAGCAGTATAAACAGCAACTCTACTCCGACGTAGATTACGTTATGTTCCCTCTCAAGGATCCTTCAGTTTCGAAGCAAGAGTACATCGACGCGAAGCAAGGCTCGCTGATGGCTGCTATGGCTGCTTATCCTCCTCCTCCTTATCCATCCTTAAATAACAAGACCTCTGTTGTCTACCACAGTACGCCTTATTTACCTGGTTCTTCATTTTCTTCCTCCTCTAAATATGCATCAAATCAAAATCTCAGCAATAGCGATAATAGTTCCAGCAATTTCTTAGTCCACGGAAATCTGAGCAGTCACTATGCGGCTAGTACAAGTTCACTGTATAGTGGTGCAACATATTCTTCAGGTGGAAGTCACAGCCTTAGGAGAGAACCGCCAGCACCAGCGCATCCTAATTCCGTGCAAAACTTCTCGCGCGCAAGGAGCGATGAAAATATCTTAAAGTCATTCGACGTTCCATTGAGTAGCAAGATGCAGTCTCTGCCCCAAACTAAGCATCGACGATTGCCACCTCCACCTCCTCCGCCTCCATATGAAATACAGGTATGCATAAATTATTATTTTTTATTTAGTTAACAATTTCAGTACGGTAAAATCTCCCGATAGTTGAACTCGCAATAGTAGAAAAAGTAGCGCCCTTGCAGAGTTTCTTATAAGTAAAAGCAGTGATTCTCAGCAAAATTTGATCCTCAAATTTGCAGGTTACCTTTGATCTACGTTTCACAGATCAAAAAAATTAATTAAAAAATGTACTTGCTCATATCTTTTTTGGATTTCTCGTGATGCTATTTTTTCTAATCACTCCGCATAATTCGTATCACTACTTTTTGATACTTCAAATTCTATTTTGACTATAATAGACACGTGGTTGAGGTTATATTTCAATTCTGTTCATAAAATTCTCAAATTGGTATGTTTTATAATATTCATCGTATCATACTCGTTATAAATAATGAAATAATAAAAACAGTGTAGCAAAGTAGTCATTTTATCGCCGAACAAGAGTATGGTTTTCGAGTTTTTTGTCGGTGATAGGGTACTTTGCCGTCTTTGCGTTATACTATACCCAAACTAGACGTGATAATAAGTTTTTGTATTTGGTTTCGCGTTTAGCGGCCAAAACTGTACTGGAAATCCCAGGTGAAAAAGTTATATATAGTTTATATGCAGTGGACAAAACACTGATATTTTTCATTTGTTTTATACAGAAAAACTTACAAAACAAATGAAAAATTTTTGTGGCTTGTCCACTATATTTAGACCAGGGGCATGCCACGCCACGCGTAAATTTCGTGCCTGCGGCGGGAAGGGAAAATAGTGGCGCTGCGGTCGTCACTCGATACGTTTGACATGTAAACACCGCAAAGAACACTAATTTTTTTATTTTTTGTAAATTTCTAACTGTTTTCAAAATTTCTCAAAACTGATATACAATCTAAATTCATTAAATCCTCAGACGAGCACTATCCCAGTAAGCTCAGTGAGTTTTTCAGGTATATTTATTATTTGATATTGAATATAAGGTTACCTTTTTAGGGAGCACAATTTCGGTATTTAAAAATTGATTTCTAAATCATTAGAATTCCTAACGACCTCGTTCCTCGCCTCAAAATTGTTTATATCCGAACAAAAAAAAAATCAGAAAGTTGTTGATTTATTTTAGACAAAAATAATGATTAAATTTTCCACTCGAATTTTGCATGGAAAAATTAATTTTGAAAATAGAAAACCTTGGAGGCAAGAAGCGGGGTTGATATAATATATAATTTTCATTTGTTTCATGCATTTTATATCAAACAAATGAAAATTATATACAATATTTTCAACTATGTATAAACTATATATAATTTTTCTTCCTGGGATTACAAATCGTACAATTTAAAGAATTTTCAATTTTAAATCATTAAAATTGTAGAACTTTAGGTTGTAAATCACTCAAATTTGAATTTTCTCATTTTTTAAATTATGCTAGTTTTCAATATTGTCTTTTGACTATAAAAATTCCGAAAAATGAAATTCCCGACACTGTTAAATTCCCGAATTGAAAAGTTCCTGAATAATAAAATTTCCAAATTATAAAATTCCCGAATAATGAAATTCCTGACCGATAATTGCCGAATTGTGAAATTCCCGAATTTAAACAATTACACTTTTTATTCGTGAAATAAATACAAATTTTATTATTAAAAATTTGTTTAATTATGAATAAATTTAAATCGTTTCGATTCGGGAATTTTCTAGTTCGGATATTCTGAAATTTCACAATTTTCCATCGGGAATTATATTATTCAAGAATGTTCAAATTCTGTAATTCCATACACTGTTGGGAAATTTTATTATTCGGGAATTTTCTAATCCGAGAATTTCATTAGTTACAAATTTTATTGTTCGGGAATTTTCTAATTCAAGAATTTCATTATTTGGGAATTTTATTGTTCGGGAATTTTCTGATCCGGGAATTTTATTATTTGGAAATTTTATTATTAGGAAATTTTATTATTTGGGAATTTTCCGATTCTTCTTTAAACTTGAGGACTTCTCAAATGTAAATCTTTAAAATTTTTAGAGTTTTCAATTGTAACTCTTCAAAACTATAGATGTTTGAATTTTAAACATTTAAAATTGAAAAGTTGTTAGTTTTCCAGATTTACAATTAATAATTATCACAATTAAAAAATCTGTAATTTTGGTTATTAATATTCGAAATTTTTGCAAATTGGAATATTTCGTATTGCAATCTTGGCTTTTGAACTTCAAAATCATCAAAGTCTAAGAATTTATTTCATCAATCTTCACAAATTGAAGAGTTTTCAATTCTATCTGTTCAAATTGTAGAATTTGTATGTACTTGAAGTTAAAAAAATGTTATTTACATTTAATAATTATAAAAATTTTAACTTCTACGATTAAATAATCTGTAACTTTGATAATGAATATGAAATTTCATCAATTTGAAAGATTTGAGATTGAAGAATCTTATTTTTTTATTTTAAAAATCGTCGAAGTCATCAAAGTTCAAGAATTTTCATTTTTACATCTTAAAAATTGAACAATTTTAAACTGAAAATCGTTAAAATTAAAGAGATTTCAATTTTAAATCTTCTGACTCGTAGCAATTTAAATTGAAGATCTGTAAAATGGAAGAACTTCTAATTCTTAAAACTTACAATTAAGAATGATGCAAGTTTTAAATTTTGAGATACCGAAAAGAAATGTAAATTTTCCTTGTTTGTTTTTTGCCTAGTACTCACTAGATCAATTGGGTAGTATGCAGTAACAACCACCCATTTTTATTCACAGTTTATTCATAAAACTTGAAATAATAAATCAATATTATGCGCTACGAATACATTTCTATGGGAATACCCTTTGAACTGTTTTAAACTAATCGAGTGACGATCGACGCGCCGTGAGTTCGGCGTTGCGCCGCTGTGGACAAACTATGGCACACGTTTTTCTAACTACAGAATTGGTCGTAGCATACCCCTGATGTAGACCTTATAATAACTTTTCCACCTGGGATAGTAAATCTCATCCAAGTCGCACTTTTAATTAAAGTGAAATCAACTATTGTTAAACGAAATTTCGTATGATTTTGATAAAGTTGCCTGTATGACAAAGAAATGCCGATATATACTTTGAAAACATGTTCTGAAAAAACTTAACTTACTTTCATATCCCATTCTGAAATTACTTGAAAATTCTCTTTACAGAATCTCGATAAAAGTCAGCCACTGCCACCTAATACAACTTCAGTCTCGGCATCGCCAAAGAAACATTCTCGACTAAATGCATCCGGCGGCCATGAAGCCGAAAAAGAGGATGGAATGTTGGATCTCAGAAAACTTCGAGAGAAAAGTCGAAACCTCGACTTGCCTTTGATATCGGCATTGTGTAACGATAGGAATCTACTTAAACAAACAAACGCCTTTGTCTTGCCTAAGCATCCTAGTGAATCCACTTCTTTGACATTCGCGAAATCCACCACAAGAAGTAGCAACGGAGTAACTTCCGGCAGAAGTAAATACCCCCTGAGTGGCATTTCCAATCCTCAGATACCTAAACCACCCAGAAAGTCATCTTCTATCACTCATAAACATCCTGACATCAAGGGTAGCACCTTCAAAGGAAGTGTTCCGCCAACTACCTCTCCAGTTAAAAAAGATGCTAGTAGAGCTTCTCATTCGTAGTTTACAAGTATTTAATTAAACTATTTTTCACCGAGACGACTCCATGAAGATTATCGGTGAAAAATGAATTAGTATTGATAGCCCTCGGGCTTTAAAGAGGTAAACTCCATTGTAAAGAATTTTTATTTAGAAGAAAATCGTTCTTGTAATGATAAAACATGTATTCATAGCGATAATGATGTTGACGATTACCACTGTATAGTACAGTTTGTGGCTATCACGATTTTTAAATATTTTGTGACACTTGCTGAAAAATTATTACGTCTAAAATACAAATTTTTACGTTTTTATTCTGTTTTAATAATGCAGTGGAAAACTGCAGTCAGTTAGAATACTGAATTATGATTAAAATCAGTGCTTATGGAAATATTTCGCTTTATACATACACAATACACATTCATCCACCGTGCTTCTTCGAATCGAGGTGCCATTTTTCCTATATTCTTTTGTTCAATATATCAAATTTATTCGGATTACATAAGAATATACATTTAGGTCTTAAGAGATCAAGGTAATAAACGGCATAGAATACCTTGAACATTTTTATGAATAATGTAGGAAATCCTATGAGTCAAGAAAATTGAAATTTTCTAAACTTCGAATTGTATCCAATTTAAACTTCATTCCTAAAACCTCCATCTTTCGTAAAACAATAAAAGTATGACTTATAGCTTCTGCATTTCGACGTACAATGCGATGTTCCATTTCTGAAATACCTTTCAGTTAACGCTGCAGTAAATATTAAGAATTTCTGCGTAACCTGACATTCATGTTTATTTTCGCACTCAACTTCGTAAGATTTTCAAACTGATGCAATTCATGATTCATGAAGATTTTCTCACAATGTGCATAAAATTCCTATTTAAACTGTGATCCGAATCATAATAATTCATCATACACTTTTGCTCAATTGCATTTAGCCGTCATCATACCGTCATATTTTGCGTCGCGTAGCTAATTAATTTTCTCGGTAGTGTGAAACACAGTGATAAGTATCACTAATGAGATTCAAGTTTTAAAACATTTTTGCTAGGGATGTGCAAAATTTTTTTTAAATTCGAGGCTGGCGAATCGAGCTCACAGACTAGTCCGAACGACCCGACCCGACGTCATTTGGCACAATGCATATTACACACCTCTAATTTTTGTTTGAAGTTTAAAAAATTAAATTCTAGAAAAATGGTTTATCATTGGCACCAAATGTACATTTCAGTATTTATAAAAATATATGCAAGAGGAATTTTAATTATTTTACTCTGTTTTTGTCTAAATTCGAAAATTTGTTAACAATATTAGGAAACAATGAAGTTGTTTGAATAACTATAATTGTTCAAAAAACATAGCATGTGATAAGAATTTTATATAAAATGGGCCTATTTTAGATGGATGGTGCCAAACGCATTCCTTATCCACGCAATAGTTTTTTCTTCTTGAAGACAGTGTCGTTAAAACTGAAAAGATTTTTTTTATTTCATGTTGATACTACTGATAAGCAGGAATACGCCTTGTATAGTATTAGTGGCGAATCGATGACAATACGCAACAACTGCTTTAGGCGCTAATTGTAGATTAAATATTTTTTACACTCAGAAAGAAGACAGTATCTTTAAAATTTACGTATTAGGAAATTAGTACATTAATCTCGACTTCTCTAAGCGTATTATATTTATTTTAACCGATTCTCACTTCCTCAGTGAGATGAGGTCTTGCATTATAAATCGGTAGTACATCTGTTTGTTAAAATAATCATGATGAATTTTTATTTATTTATTTCACATCAAATGTAGTTACTAGGTTAAATAATATCATCTCCTAGTTCGAATTCAGAGTAACAAGACAAAGACAGTAAAATAATACAACATTTTTATTGGAATTTTAGAATATATGCCTGATATACTCTGTCTGACGAGAAAATACCTAAAGCTTGCGCATCTTTTTCCTATTGGTGGATACTGTCAAGGGGAAGGATTTGTCTGGGACTTTTTGGCCAAAGTATCAAATTTTGAAGGGGGCAGCTAATTTTTGTTCAAGATGGTGGACCATGGTGTTGCAAGTGAAGATCCCTTCCAACGCCTACAATATTTATGACAGGCTGCACAAACTTGTCATAAGCTCATTGTCGCTTTGGATATTCTCTCGTTGGACATAGTATAGTTAAGAATCTGCTTTCTTTTCGTCAAAAATTAGTTAACTGTGTGCTTTCTTATTTTTATGAAATGAAGGTGAGAAACGTTAAGTCTAATTTTTGTTTATGTATTCATAAAATTAAATATTTAGTAATTTTTAAAATAATTCCATCAACATTTTATGGAAATTGATTTTATTCAAAATCGAGACCATGAACTTCGAAACTCTATACAGGGTGCACAGTCTTCCCCTTTTTTTATTAGTTTCCCCTTTTCTCTTGAAATTCCCCTTTTTTACCCTATTCTCAAAAAATTTCCCCTTTTTCCCCTTTCTCTTCAAATATACGACATTTGAAATTGTACCCAGTATTGAATAATAATTAAATCAATTATAGCATTTAAATAAATTATTGATGAATAAATAAGGTACAAAATTTCTAATTTTTTCAAATCTTCACTTGAAAATTTAACCATTGTAACTTTTTTTCCGTTGAAAATTAATTTTTTTAAACTGTTTGATTGAAAATATATTTATTTTGTTGAAAAGCTGTCTTTTGGGTTGAAAATCAAACTACTTTGTTAAAAATTCATTTTTTCAAACTGAAAATTGCAATTTTTGATCGCAAATTATTTTTTGTATTGAAAGCCTATATTTTTGACTTAAAAATTCAAATATGTTGTAGAAAGTTCTTTTTTTTTTTTGCTCAAAAATGCAATAATTTGGTAGAAAATTAGTTTGTTTTCATTTGAGAATTAGTTTTTTTCAAATGAAAATGTAGCAATTCCATTTTTTGTTCAAAATTGATCTTTTTTATTTTGAAAATTCATATTTTCGGTTAAAAATTTATGTAATTTGTAAAAAATTCGTCCTTTCGTCATTTTCCAGGTAAAAATTCATTATTTCAGTAAAAGTTTTGTTTGTTTGTTAAAAACTCGGTTTTTAACTAAAAATTTTAATTTTTGGTTGAAAATTAACTTTTTAATTGAAAATTCATATTTTTGTGTTGAAAAATCAACTGCATTGTAGAAAATTCTTCTTTCAGGCTTCATTCAACAATTTGAGCGAAAATTAAGTTTTTTTCAGTTGAAAATTAATTTTTCGAAACGAAAACGAACTTATTTCATTTTTGGTTAAAAACTGCTGTTCTTAATTCAAAAATTGAACTAATTAGTTCAAAACTTTTCTTATTTTTATTTTGGTTTTTTGAAAAAAAATGTGCAGTGAGTTAGGATTTTTGGGATTTCCTATTTTTTTTTGCGATTTTGGAACGTTATAAACACCATGAAAAAAAATGTTTCTTTGGTTCAAGCTAAAGAAATGTCAGATTCGAATCAATCCAAAAAACATGTCTTAGTACATTACAAAAAATTTAAGTAAGGCAAATTTTTTTTCTCGAATTATTACAATTTTCAATTGTAAATTTCAAACAGACAACTGAAGATATTTACCGATTAAAAAAATTTTTTCTTCACTTATTTTGTATGTCGAGCCACAAATTGAAACTCACACTTTAATGGCAGAAATCATTGAAAAATCATTGAAATTTTGTAAAAATGTCGCATTTGTTATAAAAGATTGTTTTTTCTTTTTGACATGTAAAAATAAGTGTTTAATCTTTCCTCTATTTTTCCCCTTTTTCGTGAGAAAATTACCCTATTTCCCCTTTTTTAAGCTCCTTTCGTGCTGTGAACCCTGTCTATATTGTCAAAGTTATGAAAAGTTAATAGAAGCTGATAGAACCCCAGCACTACAATCAAGAACTACATGCGATGGTATACTTGAATTTCAGTATTGCGAAATTAGTGAAATTTTTTATATTTCGAGTTATTAAAACTTGTATTTTCTCGAAATTCAGAGCGCTGAATTATTTGTGTTCAAACTGGACGTTTTTATATTAATAAACACGAAAAAGGCAGATTCTAAAGGAGTTCTGTACTCGCACATATATACTCAATTTTTTGATATTTTATTATTTTGAATTAATTTTTTGGTTTTGCTTCAAGTTTAATGCGATGAATATAAAGATAAAAATACAATATGTCAGATTAAAAATATTATATTGTGCAACAAGTGCGAAAAGTTGACTATTCCAAGAGTGTTAAGAAACTTCAGACGATTGGAATAGCTTCTCGCATGTATCTCACACGGTATTTTTTGCATAAAATGCATGAAAATGGCGATTTTCCGCGTCTGCAAAACGCTAACGTACTTAGAGCAAATCGCTTTTTCTAGACACTGCACATGTGCTTTTCGATATAAAATTACTTTCCTAGAGTGCCGGAATCCCGTACAACAATTTAGCTTCACTACTGTGATTGGGATTGGACCAACCTGAAGCGATAAGATACCATAAATTACTGCAAATGTCTGAACGTTTTTGGATTTCTTCGAAAAAATTTCGGCAATTTATAAATTTACCGGAAATTTCCAAAAAAATATGTAATTTATGTCGCTAAGAAATTTCGAAACATTCGGGAAGGTTTGTTCCTACTGGTTATTAAGTCGAAAATTGCCTGCGTTTTTTACAAAAAATATCGTGTTCAACAGGTGCAGAAAGTAAGCAGTTATAACTCTTTTGACATTTACAGTACTTGCCATCGGCTCGTTTCCGGCTCGCCCTAATTCACAGACTTTTGTTATCACCCCTTTATAAACTGCAGAAGGAGGAATTTTTACCTCTAATGTTCCTACCGGTATTTTCAAAAAGCCATATCTTCCTTTCTAAAAATGTGAATGTAATTTTCAATGAACGATTCTCAAAGGAGTTTTCACGCCCTTTCATTCTATTAGATTCATTTTTTTACATTAAAACAATTTATAAAGAAATTACCAAAGGAAGTATTTTTACTTTATTGTCATTCCAGCTCATTTTATTAAAAAAAATATATAATATGATGTGTATGGACTCTTCAAATTTGAAACAAATAACAAAAAGAGATGTATGTTATCATAATTTAGTCCTGAAATTAAAACAAAGATTTTGATTCAAAGTCAAATTCATATTACTTTTTAGGCAGTATCATATACGTCCGGACACAACCCACACACCCTTTCACTTTATAGCGTCCCCTTCCCCTTGCCAGGTCCGTACGTTTAGACTCGACGTGTTATAAACATACATAAACGTACGGACTGTCCGGACGTTTAGCCTCGGCCCACTTTTGAAGTGATTGATTTCTTATGAAATTGCGTATCATTTTAGGTTTTTATTAAAAACTTCTAAAAATACAATATTGTATAGAATTCCTTACTTGATTTTGAGGTTTCAACTTCAAATTGAACTATTCGTAGACAGAAAAGAAAAATGGAAAAAATTACAAGTCTTCATTTGGTGAAGCATTTAAATCAGGCATGGCGAACGCAAGGGCAAAGTGCCAAAATCTATCACTGGTCAAACCCCTTCTCTTACTGGTTGCCATCTTGATTTAAATCGAGCCTCATTCGTTTTAATGACATAAAGCTGAGATAAAGCTAATATACATATATGTATTCACGTCTGGAATAATGCATTCGTTAATCTCATCTCATACAATCTGTTGGGATAAAATTTAATTATAATACTAAAATATGTTCATTATGTGTAGACACTAGTTACAGATTACGTTCAAATTTGTACATATTATTACGCTATTTTAAAACTTGCCGTAGTCAAAACTTTATGTTTGTACCACGAACCACCTCACGAATAGTAATAAAGCTCCTTTTTTTGATACTGAATTGTTTCTCTCTTGTAAATCCGAACATTCGTTAATCGTTATTTTTACACTGACCTTTTACCTTCGGCAATACCAAAAGTATTGACTAACTATGAGATAGAACATTCGACACAAATTGAAAAAGTATGTGGCCATTATTTATAATGTTTCAGGAAGATCAAAATAAAAGAAAAGTTCGTCTTTTGGGGAAAGAAAAAAACTAAGTGGTATTTATTCAGTTAATTATTTATTCACCTAATTACAGCTTGATATTTCGCCCGTTTTTCTCCCTCCTTTGCCGTGATATTACCATCGGCTGGTGCCGAGAATTCAATCACGTGAATGATCCAGTTCTTCAGATCTTGGAGGACAATATCAGGCTTCGTAGCACTGATACATTGAGTGGTGGAGGATGAGGAATTCCAGTAGATCTTACACTGATCATTCTCCACAACGGACTCGAGTTCCCCCTGGGCGTATGGCAAGACGGGCAATTGATCAACACCATAGAAGTGCCTAAGATGATAATATAACACTTTTATAGCCGCATTGTATACCTATAGCTATGTACCTGTAGCTTGTTTATTTAGAGCATCCACTGAGAACATGTCCAAGTGTTTCTTGCTCTTGCTTGCACGCTCGGCAGTTGGTATCGCTTACTGGTGCATTCATTATGCGCTAGCGGTAAACTAAAGTGTCTATTACGCCGTCTTGACAGGCAAAAAGAAATCCCTCAGTCTCCGATCTCAATCCAGCAGACTTGAGAACCATGTTGGACGGACCCATTGAGAGCTCTTATCTACGTATGATGCCGTAGAATTTACCATGAAAGCATGTTCTCTTAGTAGAAGCGTATGTTCTGCTTTCCTGTATACGACTTTTGAGCACCAGACGAGTTAGTGATGCTAGGTCATGTCAAATGGGAGGTCAGGCTCCTCTGTGGCCCTATCTGCGGCACGGTGTAGAAACGCCGCAGCATTGTCGACTTCATGTTGATGTACAAGTCGCATGAGAGAATTTGTGCTACATAGAACTGAGCAAGCTATAGCCAGAACCATTCTGCGATGAAGACACTCTAAGCTCAGCAAACCTCTACCCCCTATATCTCGAGGGAGATATATTCGAATTACGGAAGATCTAGGATGAAGACTTCGATGTATTGTCATCATCTTGGGCGTGCTTCGGTCAAGTTCGTTCAACTCATCGACGCACATTTTGGGTTTCCGCTTGCGGTATTCCAAGATATGTATATGTTTCTCCAATACCAAGATGTTGAATGGTATTTCCGCATATGAGTTGAACATCCTGATCGTCACGCGGTGATGTAGTTTCTAGTCTTCCTTGTTGTAGGTGGACGCAAGCACACTTGTCCAGTCCGAAGCTCATGCCAATCGCTTTAGAATACCTATTTACCGTCTCGACAAGGATGTTAAGGTCCTCTTTCGAGGAAGCAAAGCGTTTAAGGTCGTCCATGTATAAAAGGTGGTTGACCTTATATTCTCTTCTGCTCGGTGGGCCACATAGGTATCCAGAGCTTTTGCCTCGGAGTACAAAAGATAGAGGCAAGAGGGAGATGCAGAAAAGTATCGGACTTAGAGAGTCTCCTTGGAAGATCCCCCTCTTATATGTGACATAGCTTGTAGTCACTTGTCTTTTGTCAGATGTTATGACCAATCTTGTCCGCCACAAGAGCCTAAGCTCTTTTATGCATGTCACTATTTTTGGATGCACCTCCACAGAAAAAACTTAGGGTAAATAGTGTTGCAGGTAATTTCGTATTTTTACCTGTTCGCATTGGTAAAACACAAATATTACCCTCGATGGGCAGAAACTGTCTTTTGTTCTCATTAAAGTTGTCACCACCGTCTTAAAAATTGGAAAGCCACTAGCTTTGAATAGCTGAAGTGAAGTTAGCTGATGGTTGGTGTAACAGGCAAATCGGATAAGTGCGGCTTCATAAAGGCTGTTTTGCTGAATCGTTAGAATTGTCAAAAGTTCAATATGACATTTACAAGGCCTTCAGGGTAAACAATGAGAATTACTCCAGAACGTAGGTAAACGCAGAATGATACCCTAGATGTGCGGGTAAAGTTTACCCACATGGGGTAATTTTTGTTGCAGGTAATCTTTACCCCGAATTCCGGGTAAAGTTTACACTTAGTTTTTTCTGTGTCCATGCACTCAAGGAGTTTCATAAGTAGCGCATGGTTCGTGTTATCGAATGCCTTACGGTAGTCAATCCAAGTCATGGACAGATTGCGTCGATACCTGATCCAGTCTCCACCCGAGAGAGGCCTATTGTGGATGGCACTGCGCGATACTGGTGTCGTAACTGCATAATTCGTTGCATTGGGGAGTTAGCCCAAAGCAACGAGGCCAAAGCGTGACTCGTTCGGGGAGGAAAGGAGTAATGTGAGGAAGGAGGTATAGATTTTTTAGATTGATCTAGAATTCTCGTGTTATTAATTGAAATGACGCGCTCATTCCGTAACACTGCTCCGACCCAGGTTGTTGATCAATCTCTCTAGCGATCACCCCAAGTGAAGAGCCTCAAAAGGTTCTCATGTGAGGTTATTCACTCATGCCGATTAGTATTCATGGTCTTTTGCTTCAGGCGTCATTCACTCTACTGACATACTTTTCATAAAATATTCGTCACCACACTTTTCTGTCCTGGCATACTTCTCAGGCTTCTTTCACGACCATGCATTTTTTAATGCAAGCTCTCGTGTTTCTATGGCTTCTTCTGGCTCTTCAGATTAAGGTCTCATTCACACATTCTAACCATTGTTTCCGCGGTCTGCCTCTGGGCATACTGCCATTTACTTTACATTTATACACTTGTTTCGTCAGTCGATCATCTTTCATTCTTCCAACATGTCTCAACCATCTTAACCAATTTCTTTCCTATATGTCAACTAGTGTCTCTTGTGTACCACATTGTGCGCAGAGGTTTCATGCCAATCGCGTTAAATTTACTCTTATCTTTTTCTTGACAGGTCCTTGTCTTGCTACCGTATAACACAAGTAGGTACAAATGTAGAATTATGTATTGCCATTTTAGCTTTTTGATATATTTTTACTTCTGATAATAGACCCTGCTCTACCGATAACCTCCTCCCCCTCGTTTATGCGCCTATCTAACTGCCCATCTATCTTTCCGTCACTAGTGAATGGGCTACCCAGATATACGTAAATATCAACTTGTTCTGTGTTTAAAAAGAACTAATTTTCTTAAAAGAACATACTCCTTTTTAGTCTTTCTTGTGCAATTTTGTTACACAATTTGACTTTTTTGAGCTTATGGTTTTTTAATATACTTCCAAATTATTTCATCATGTCGACGAGGCGCAAAGACCGTAGCTTACGCATTGCGTCGCTCGTCAGCGAACGTGTTTCACTGTAACTGCACACAGAGCCTTTAGTGTTACACTTTTTCGTGGCTCAGGCGTGTGACTCTCCATATCGAAGTCTACGATGTTCGAGCATCAAAAATGGTTAGTTTGAGGTTACTGAATTACAATAGATCTTATTTATAAATTTAAAAACAAATTTTATTATATTATATATAATAGCTATTATATTATATTTATGCGCCAGTGTACAAAAACAGCTTAAATTATTACATTCTCTGAAAACTCAATTTATCTTCAATAATATGGAACGCTGGTAACAACCGATTTTATTTCATCGATATTGTAGTAAGATTTTGTGTTTTCAGAAAATCCCAAAACACTGTAAGGTGAAAATTTTTCCATCCATTCTGTATCATGATTTACGTTCAATAAATAGGTCGTAATTTTACCCACGAGAGATGCTGAAACAAAAAAGTTATTGTTTATTACATTACATAAAAATATTTTACAAATTTTAATTTAAAAATTTTAAACGGTATATTATCAATACATTTCTTTAGGGTAACTTAGATCATTTTTAAAATTCGCATTGCTTTTTTCTAAGATTAATTTGCCTATAGTAAATCTTAAAATCGATATAGTGACATAAGTAGTTAAAACAGTTGCGAAATTTAAAAAAATCGAATTTCCTTTTAAATTCAAGGTGTTTTTTGTATTTTCAACTTTATTGTAACCTTTGGACAAACGTTATTTTTATATATTTTATCTGATTTTTGTAATTATAATTATCGTAGGTTTTTGAAGAGATAGATTCTAGAAAGAAAAGAATACCATGGAAAACATGGAAAGTTGAGCAAATGTAACATTTTTTATTTTGTTGTACCATCAACTGGGGTAAAACTAGGCTAAAAATGAGCATGTTTCTTCATTATGGCGTTAAAAAGATTGATCACATTGAAACTAATTATATGCAGAATCGGCGTGATTATTTAAAACTTTTTCAATACCTGGCATCTCTTTATGCACCATAATGCGATATGGGGGTAGTGGACCAAGGCTAGTCAGAATGTGCAGAGATTCCACGCCTGGTAGGGAATTTCTATGGTACTTTAGAACTGGAGATTCTAAAATGCAAGCCTCGACTTGCTTTCCAGCAACCATTTGCAGTGCTGCTACTTGCGAGGTTACATCTGAAATTGAAATATTAAACAGTGTGAAATCAATAATTACACTTATTTTACAATATCTTGACAAAACACACGTATAAAGACGTTTAACCTAAAAGCCCGCACCTAAGTCAAAGCCTACAAATCGGTACCACCATGCTATCCCACCTTCAAATATCCTATAGATCCATATAGAATTTCTATGAGTTTCTATAAGTTTCTGGTGGTTTCAAATGGTAGTGCCACTTAGGGAGATTTAGCCAGATAGAAAATCTGTACGGATCTATATGGATGTTGAAATATTGTATTCTATACGGAATTCCAAACAGAACTTGAAATGTTTCTATATGTAATTCCAAAAAGATCCCCTGTTTCTGTAAGTATCTATACGGATGTTCCAAATATGATTTTTCAGACATCGCGCTATTTCCCGACCTCTATACGGATCTATATGGATGTTTCCAAGTCGTAACACAGTAAATCCCCGATCTATTATTTATCTAAAATTAGATAAAAACGCTGCCAACAATTGAAAACTACAATTATCCGACGGCAGATAATTTCTATCACGAGGCAGATAAAAATTATCCGTAGTCGGATAATATTAGTTCTCAATTGTTTGCAACGTTTTTATCCAACTTCGGATAAATTATATCTCGGGGATTTACTGTGAATCTATATGGATTTCCAAACAGAAATTCTACTAGTTTCTATATGAAGATTTCTTACAGGATTTTTAAGACATCTCGCTATGTCCAGACCTCTATATGGATCTATATGGATGTTACCAATATGCAATCTATATGGAATTCCAAACAGAAATTCTACTAGTTTCTGTATGGAGATTCCTTACAGTATTTTTAAGACATCTCGCTGTGTCCCGACCTCTATACGGATCTATATGGATGTGACCAATATGTAATCTATATGGAATTCCAAATAGAAATTCTACTAGTTTCTATATGGA
>CAKNXH010002387.1:949601-985277 GCA_932178445.1 Andricus quercusramuli | reverse complement strand
CTATACGGATCTATATGGATTTTACCAATATGAAATCTATATGGAATACAGAACAGAAATTCTACTAGTTTCTACATGGAGATTTCTTACAGGATTTTTAAGACATCTCGTTATGTCTCGACCTCTATATTGATCTATATGGATGTTACCAATATGTAATCTATATGGAATTCCAAACAGAAATTCTACTAGGTTCTATGTGTATATTTCGAACAGGATTTTTCAAACATTGCGCTATGTCCTGACCTCTATATGGATCTATATGGATTTTAGCATTATGTAATCTATATGGAATTTCAAACAGAAATCCAACTAGTTTCTATATGGAGATTTCTTACAGGATTTTTAAGACATCTCGCTATGTCCCGACCTCTATACGGATCTGTATGGATTCTACTTATACGTAATCTATATGGAATTCCATACAGAAATTCTACTAGTTTCTATATGGAGATTTCTTACAGGATTTTTAAGACATCTCGCTATGCCCCGACCTCTATACAAATTTACAAAAATTTATTCTATATGGAATTCCAAACAGTAATACTAACAGGTTCTATTTTTATATTCCGGTCTATAAGGGCCAATGAGTCAATCTCCAAAACTAAGTGAAAATACCACTAGAAACCCATAGAAACCAGCTCAGCTACCTATGGTAATTCGGTATGGATCCATATAGACCCCAGGGTCTATGAGGACCAATAAGCTATTCCTTCGAATCAAGTAAAAATACCACCAGAAACTCATAGAAACCAGCTCAGCGGCTGTTAGTACTTCCGTATAGATCCATATAAACCCAGGGGTCTATAAGGGCCAATGAGTGCTCCCCAAAACAAAGTGAAAATACCACTCGAAACCCATAAAAAAACCACATCAGCTACTAATGGTAATTCCGTAAAGACCCATATAGACCCTAGGAATTATGGGGACCAATAAGGCATACCCTCAAATCAAGTAAGAATACCACCAGAAACTCATAGAAACCAGCTCAGTGGCTGTTAATAATTCCGTATAGATCCATATAGAGCCCGGGGTCTATAAGGGCCAACGAGGCAATCTCCAAAACTAAGTGAAAATACCACTAGAAATCCATAGAAATCACCTGAAGCTACTAATGGTAATTCCGTATATAGATCCATATAGACCATAGGGTCTATGAGGACCAACAAGGCATTTCCTCAAATCGATTGAAAATACCTCCAGAAACCCATAGAAACCACCTCAGCTACTAATGGTAATGCCGTATAGATCCATATAGACCCAGGGGCCAAATAGGCATTCTCCAAAGCTGAGTGAAAATACCACCAGAAACATATGTGACGTGCGCCGAAGAAAGGGGGCTTACTCTGGAAAGCAAGATTTTTCAGGACGAGCGGTCGAAGTCGACCCGATAGACACGACTTTTAGGAGAGAGGGAAGACTAAGGAAATCTTCCGTCTCCACTTGCCACTACATTCTCACGCATATAGCGGCGCTGCTCACGGACGGGGTATAGATGAGACGCGGAGATGTAGTGGTGAGTGGTGGGAGGTGTTTCACGGGATCTCGAGCTCTCGAGCGCAAGCACGATTTCTCGGGTACCTATCAACTCAATTATTAGCAATAATAACGCTCGGAAATTTTTTTCGATGGTTTCATTAAAAAGAGCAACTCAAAAACTATCGAAAGGTGTAAAAACCTCGATTTCGATTTTTTGAGAGTAAGCCCCCTTTCTTCGGCGCACGTCACATATAGAAATACCCTCGGCGGCTGTAGGTAATTTCATATAGATCCATATAGAAATGCAGGTTCTATACGCATCTGTTAGCAGTTTTTCGTGACAATAACCGACTTTTTCCACATAGACTTTTTTTCTATATGGTTCTATGAGTCCTTTCGTGGAGGGATACTATCCTACCTGGGGATAGCAGACTAAACTCTCCAATGTCGTTTTGTGTTGGCCTCTAGGGCTGCAAACAAGTAGCGGCTCTAGGTTTTAATCTGGTTTTGCGTTTGCACTTAGCGTCTTTTGGAGGTTAAAATATGTAAAACACGTTTATAACAAATTTTCCACAGAACGTCTGCGGAAAGTTCGATTTTCCGTGCCTCCGTAGACTCTGGAAAGTTGCCGATTTCTGAGCTTCTCACTTTACACCTCTAGAGGTTGTAAAGTGAGAATCTCACTCCGAAAATCGAACTTTTTCCTTAGACTCGATGTGAAAAGTATTTTACTTGACATGTGAGAAGCAGGCAATCCCCGATTCGTGTAATGCCATCACTCGCCTTCGGCTTTTGACGCCACCTTCACACTCATCGGGAATTGCCTACTTTCCACACTTGTCAAGTAAATAGCTATACTTAAGCGTTTTGAAAATCTTAAATTCCAGGTACAAAACTTTGAGGGCTTCTGTAGGACGTTATTATGACAATATCTACGTCCGCGTCTTTAGAATGACTTTGCGACATCGCACGATACCAGCGTAACGACCCGCCACTTAAACTAAAAAAGGAAAAACCTAATAATACCTAGAATGTTTCCGAAGAATGCAGGTCCCTCTCCTTTCGATTTGAGATGTGTAAACAACAATCCGGCAGTTCCTATTTGATTACGTCTATCTGGCAAAGCACATCGGTGACCTCGTAAATCCGTGATAGTCTAAAACGTAAGATTTTGTTCATTCTCAGTAATTTGTTATCTATGTCTACTCGTATCTATACTAATGTATAAAAATGCAAAAATTGGTGTTTGTGTAGTATTCATTGTAAATGGATACCCATCATCATAGGGATATCTACTGGATATCCAATCACGCCAGAAATTTCGATATCCTGGAAAGATTTTGGAAAGTTTTCGGCATTCCACGCAGATTCAACTGAGGCTTTACAGGGTGACAGTACATCAAAATCCATTCGGTACGTATTTTTTCTATCGATCCACCGATTCGCGCTTGTGTATGTACCAGCTAGTGGCGAGTCGAGCGTTCGAGCGTATATACTCAAACCTCGATATCTCGGAAATTAAGGCCCGATGGATCGAAAGAAGGAATATGCACCTAATGGATTTTCATGTGCATTCACCTTGTGAAGCCCCAGTCAGATCAGCGAGGCATATCTCGTGACCTCTCCTGGTTATTCGGAAACATCGAAATATTCTGTTCTTATGAGACTAAGCTAAATATAATTTCACCCCCGGGTTAAGGGGTAAGGAACTGCACATGAATGGATTAGCAAAAAGGGAGAGGAAGGGGAAACATAGAGGAAGATATATGATAAGAAAAATGTACACTGAAAAAAAATCCGGCGAAATGTTCAACTAAGTCAAGTTGTTGTCTGGAAAGTAGTGAATGAAACCTTTTTAATTAAATTAACCATGATTTCTTAGTAGATAATTCAATTGTTGCTGCAGTTTGAGGTGCAGTTAAAGGTTAGTAGTTCGAATAACTGTCTTACGTAGTTGAATCGAGAACAACACTTCAGTAGTAGAACTGTCTATGTGGAAATAGGTTCCATCTATTTCCTGAATATCAGAGTTGTAGGTAGATCTTGCGATTTTTATATGAAACCTGGTGAAACTTTTGTTATAAAAATTAATAAAATAAGAAGTATGCTTTTGAGTGAAAAATTGAATCAACAATTAAAATTCAAACAGTGATTTAGGAGATATAGGGTTTTCAGAAAAGTCAGGTCTCAAAATTCAGAACCCTCTAACTCCCTGAATTTTGAAAATTTTGTTACCTAACACTAAAGTTTCACCAATTTTCATCAGCACTATTACAGACTTATAGTAGGTTTTCCTGTATTTGAATAGAAAAATATTAAATAATTAATATACCTCAACGTAAGAGAGTCGATCAGACGCTATGACAACATCTCCATAAATGTGAGGAAGGAATTCTTTATTCAAACGATGCTCGAAAACGAAACTTGCAGGTAAAAGTACTCCATCATTCCAATCGTCACTTGGTGGCAGTATTGCTAAAATAAATTAAATTTACATTATACAAAATCATGATGAAAGTGAGCTTTATCAGTCAGTTTTTACTAACAGCGGATGAGACTACTTTTTTTGTGCGCGTGCCGTCTGCCAAATCTATCTTTCTGATATAAAATCGTGTGAATCTCATTTTCTAGCTCACTTTAAATCTCACTAATAAAAACGAACTGTCAGCTTCTATAATGAATTCGTGCTGACCTAGCGAAAAGCAGAGTTGAAGATAAGCAGATTATCTGCACTGATGGGTGATATAACAAATTAGGTATGTTTTATTTGCAAATATAAAGGGTAGCGTGGCAAACCTCTTTTTAGTGTTGTATCAGAAATATAGATGATAAATCAAAATCGGGTGCAATTATTGTTGCTGATACTGAGCTTAGTTATACTCGAGAGTGGTAATCTCGTGGCGGAAAGAGCAAAGTATTATAAAAAAAAACTGTCTCAAAGACCTTTACAACCGTTGCGGGCCACCAGCAACTATATTTGAACAAACATATAATACAGTTCTGTATTTGTGTATTTAATTAACATCAAGTGAAGAGTGTAAAGGCAATAGGAGGTAACTGACAAGTTTCCGCGAATTGGGCTTTTGCTAGAAAATGCTCTAAAATTCAAATACACATCGTTTTAAAAGGTCTTGTTTATTATCATATTTTTATGGTAGCAATACATTATAGTTACATTTTCATATCCATTCAAAATAAAGTTTTCTTGTGATGAAACTATTTTTAATGATATTCACGAAAGGTATATATTTCAATATCTTCATGGTTTAATAACAAAAAGTGTAAATTTTATTACTTATCACTATCTAAAAGCCAAGAATCGTCTGTCACACCGAGACTGTTCACATACGCCTGTCCACCCATCAAGTATAATTAAATCATACAGGCTCTGCGATAGTATGGCATTCGCTGAAGTTGAGCATGTAATAAGGGATATATTATTAGATACTCAGAACAACCCAGATATTGAATGCATTTTCAAAATAAGTATTTTGTCATAAAATGTATTTACGTGTACAATGACGCAATGCATGAAAATTTGGCTGACGACGCCGTAGCATCTTATAGATTTCTGAGATACATCAGGAAAGCCGCTGCAACCTTCATCCTTTATAGTTCATCAACCGTTGATGTTTTAGCAAACCAATCGTCGCAACCAGGCCATTACTCAGTTATTGTTGTTTAATCATAATGAAGCAATACCTTCAAGAGATATTTTTTGAAGTAATAGAGAGCATGAAACTCCATTGACGTTGTATGTATATTTGTACATCTATGGGAGACAAAGGAACGAGGTTTCAGTGGATAAGTTTAACCGTTTGATTCTTTCTGTGTCCTCTAATCGCAAAGCTGAGTTGGAAAGCACCGTGCCTCAAATGCTGGCTGACAGAACTGAAGAGGACGTATTGTTTGTCCTGTAAATTTCCGAAAAGGTGTCTTCACGTTGTGTTTGTAAGACAACCTAGGCCATAAACCAAGTAGCACTACATCACGCAGAATTCTTTTCATGGAACAAAGTTAGGTTACCCAGATAGCAAAATGCCCGCCGATTGCAAGCGATCTGCCAGCCCGCGGTCCGATCGATCGGACCGACTTGCCGGCAGATATGTACCTTAATGTGCACACCATTGATGTCTATATGCCCGCCCGACAGGCGGGAGCGACGCTGTCCGGCGAACTGCATGCCCGACGGTCCGGTAAAATGCAAGCTGAGTGTGCGAGTAGATTAAAATTAAAAAAATCTTTTCTTATGTGGATAAAATAAAAATTTCCAAATATCACGAAAGGTAATGACGAGATTCTGCGTATAATAAGTCCAAGTTGAAAGAAAAATGTCAATATTATGAAAATATCTTTTTATAATATTGACATTTATCTTTCAGCTTGAACTTTATATTATTATACGCAGAATTTCATTACCTTTCGTGCTATTTGCTCATTTTGTTGATTCGAAGGACACCGACAGCAAAAAATTGCTAACAAATTTTTTGTTCCACACACAGCCAAAACAATACCAAAAACCGCAAACGATAAAAGGTATAACTCCGTTATACAAGTGGATTACTCCATTTACAAGTGGATTACTTATTCTTCTATTTTATCTGGAACGAATAACAATTATTGTTTGCAAATCGCACACATCCGAGCGAAAATTCACGGGTGTGAACGCCACACGAGATGAAACACGACAAGAACAGCTGATCCAAAACGCGCATGCGCGTTTTTGATCCGACACTACTCGCACTATCAGCCTGCAGCGGTCGTGTAAATCGCAGGCCCGTCGTTCCTCGCCGCTTGCAAGCCCGACGGGCATCTAATATGCCGGACCGTTGCCTGCCGTTGTCCGCCTTTCGGTCGCATTCCGACTCTGCCGGCCTGTCGCGTGCATTTAGCAGGCACGCTGGTCTCCAGCCCGTTGGGCCGATCGCGTGCCGGCACGTATTGTTATCTGGGTTAGCTAGGTACAAAACTACGAGTTGAGTTAGTTTGGATCATAGGAACTCTGTGTTCTTCTTGGTACCGGAAAGCATTTGCACTTTCTGTTTGCATCTGCTTTTGCAAAAGTTCTCGGTAGCGAACAATCAGATGCCTCAAGAGGCTTTCAATTTTGACTCTTGTTTTTGTTCAAAGGCAAAAATGTTTGTTTCACCACTTTTTCATCACTTGGAGATAACATACGAACTATTAAAGAGAGATTTGTAGTTCTGATGTATGACGACAGTAGCAATGAATAGTCGCTGCATGCTTGTTGTCAGTAACTGTTTACGCAGGGCAAGAACGTACAGTGGAACATCTACCACCAACGTCTGCTGCCCTTGAACAGCATACTATGCAAAGCTTATCAAGCAGGACATATTTCGGGACAGGATTGCACGAAGAATGGATATTGATGTATTTTCGTGCATAATCTGAGAACTTTGACAAATAATTGACGAACTCGATGTGAACATTCTAAAACGGTTCATCACTTTTTTTTACGTGAATGATCACAAAAATATTACGAGTGATTGGGAAAAGATTCTCAGAGCACTCACGAGTTTGCCCGACAAATCTGGGAACTAGGAAGTAGGTTCGCCTGTACGTGACCCGCACACACACTTGCCCAAACGCGCGGTGCGTTGTGTGCTCGTATGTGTGCTTTGAGCTCGTCGCATGAGCGGCTAGAAGTTTTATAATACTATTTTGTTTGACCTCGATGGCTGCGCGTGTTTACACACTCCTGGTTTATGTTTAGAAATTTGGTAAGTCAGCAGTCTTTGAGGGTTTGAATCTTCTGAGTTGCGAATTTGTAAATTGAATATAAATTAAATCGCACAAATAAAATTTTTCCTTTTTATATTTCAGCCTGAAATTTTCAGCAACTGTTCTTAGGAAATTCGAAATGTTCGTAAAAAACTTTGAAATTTATTTATACATTTCTCATAGAAATAAGGATGTAATGTTTCATTTTTTGATCTCGTATCCGAGACCCAGCTACAAGTTCGTGACTTTACCAAGGATACATTTTCTTTATGTAGCGCGTCAGGTTTCCAAGTAGGAAGCCTGTGGTTCGATCCCTGTGCCGGTAAAAATGGAAATTTTTCTATGTACTTTTACCGGGACTTTGGTTGTTCGGAACTAACTTTGAACTGTGGGGCCCCTCAGCAGACTCTTGTGACGTCCCAAGGAAGAGGCTCCATGTCGAGGAGAAAATTGCTTAAGGGTCAATTAGTCATCTTTGAGGCGACTGGGAAATGTAATAGCGATCTCTTCACGAAGGGGCACCATGTCGAGGGGCATCTATAACTCATGACGAACCGTCCACCCTAACCTGGCCGTCTTCTCTCTTTCGGCCTGGCTATAGGGAGGCTGCCGGATGGCAGAGTGGATGCTCACTTTGCTGTTCAAGGAGGTTCGTATAATTCACCGTGCTATGAGGTACGCCTCGCACCCGTGAGGAATTTTTTGTGAACGTTGGGAACATCGAAATGCACCCAGATCTAACTCGGCGAAGGTGCCCAGATTCAGTATACTGCCTTGAGAATAAGCACGGGTGTGGAGAAATGGACTTTATAGCCTGAGCGCTATGGTGGGCTCTCACGAACTTCCCGCCCGCATGAAATTGATCAAATCAATCAATCATCCTCTAAAAAAAACCAGAAAATAATAATTTTGACTGAGACTCAGGAAAACGCGAATATCTCCTAAACTGGAACCGCCCATAAGACTTCGTTTCATATGGACACAAACACATACTGGTTATTGACAATATAAAATGAAATTAATAATGCATACCAATGTCAGCAACTTCTTTGGCGACTGGTCTATCTATACGAGACTCATATATAAGCACCACAGGTTTAGCAGTAGCGACTTCAATGGCTTCTGCTAAGATTTCAAATAGAGCGATTGGCAAAGAGGGGACGAGATGAACAGCCAAGACCAATGGGCGACTTCCTAAGGACGGCGCGGGTATGGGTGGCTGTGTTCGAGGCACAGCTACATTCGAAGGACCTTTTGGTTTCTAAAAAAATAAAAGATAAGCTTATTATCGACTACATGTTATTGTATTATCACATATTATCTTATCATATCTTTAGGAAGAATAGCATACATAACGTCTTTCGAAAAAATGTGACCTAAGTAAAGTGTCTGTTGAATGAGACACATTATTTGCGAAGTATTTTTTGGCCCTGAATTCGAATTTGTCCTAAATTCGTTTCCAAAAACTCTTATTTAATTGATATTTGTAACTTGATTTTGTCATGAAAATTTTGTAAACTCAATGCCAAATGATGTAGACTATTTCATTTTTTTAAAGTATGAGATAATTTTGATGCTTTTTTCTATTTTGAATCCAATCATCACCTGAATTTTTTGATAGATCTAACGGTTCTGGAGATAGTCACAAGAAAACATTTAGAAAACTCAGAAAATATAGGTTTATACTTATACTATATATTATAAATATAATTTTCATATTTCAAGAGCGGTAAATGCCAGAATGAATTGTTTTTTCTAGTATTTTTTGGCATAAAAAAACACAAAACCATCTATAGTCCGTTAAAAAAATTATAAAAATTTCTTTAAAACCATATTTTTTCGAATTCTTTTCATGTTTTCTTGTGAAATGGAAAGAAGGAATTGTGGTACCAATAGTGCAAAAAAAGGGGATAGGGTGATCTTGATGCCGACATGATACAAGATTATGTAAAAATAGTATCAGAAACGTGAAAGAAAGAAGTAGAGGAGAAAAATATAACTCCACCGAATCAGACAGGGTTTAGGAAAGGTATGGGAGTTATGGATAATATTGACGTACTGAATTATATTATAAATAGAAGGATCAACAGAGAGAAAGGCAGCATGACATCAATGCTTGTAGATTTGAGGGCGACATTTGACTTATTTGGCAGGAAGAAGATGGACAAAACTGTGTAGAAAAGAGTCTAAGAGAAGGCTTAAGGAAAAGATTAGCAGAGCTCTTGAGAGAGACAAAAGTAAGGTTAGCTTGGGAGAACAAATAGTAAGTTGCTTTTAGTTAGTTAGAGGTGTAAGGCAGAGTTGTCCTCTAAGCCCGCTCCTGTGTAATGTATCAATTTCAGATTTGGAAGAGAAAATGAAAAAGAAAGAGTTACAAAAATACTTGAATGGGAAAAGTATTAGGCATAAAACGTATAAGGTGTAGGTGATAAGGTTTAGGAAGGAGGGACGAAGAATGAAAATATGAACAGTGAGCTGGAGATATGTAAGAATAGAAGAAGCAAAGAAGTCTAAGTACCTCGGTTTCATCATTCGATAAGGTGTATGTAATAAGGTTAAGGAAGGGGGGACAAAGAAAGAAAATACAGGGTAAACGAACCGTTGTAATACACCAATGACCTTTGTTTTGGCGTCATACGTTGATTGTATGGAAATGTCTGATTTTGTGCCAAATAATCGTCATTTGCGGGAAGTGTTGATTTTCTTCTTTCATACGAAGAAAACGGCGGCTGAAGCGCATCGAGAGCTCCAAAAAGTTTACGGAGATGCTGCTCTAAGTGAAACAACGCAAAGAAGTTGTTTGACGTTCAGAAGTTTTTTTAAATATTTTTTTTATTATTTTTTTTCTTCACTTTATTTTTATTTTTTGTTCATTTTTTTCTAAGATGTTTCTTCTTTCCAAATGCAAGAAGAGCTTGCTTCAGCATTAGGAGTTCCCGCCAAGCCATTTCCAAGCAATTGCATGCGTTGGGAATGATTCAAAAACAAGGAACTTGGGTTCCTTATGATTTGAAAGGGACGTTGAGCGTCGTTGTTTCGCCTGTGAACAAATGCTTCAGCGACAAAAAAGAAAGGGTTTTCTTCATCGCATCGTGACGGGTGATGGAAAATGGATTCATTACAGCAACCCAAAGAGAAGAAAGTCATTGGGACTGCCCGGTCATGCTTCTACGTCGTCGGCTCGGCCGAATATTCACGTTGCGAAGGTTATGCTGTGTACTTGGTGGGACCAGGTCGGTGTTATTCATTATGAGCTGTTGAAACCGAACGAAACCATCACTGGGGAACGGTATCGACTTCAATTGATGCGATTGAGCCCCACACTGCGTGAAAAGCGGCCACAATATGAGCAGAGGCACGAAAAAGTGATTCTACAGCATGATAACGTTCAGCCTCACGTTGCCAAACCCGTTAAAACCTACCTGGAAACGCACGAATGGGAAGTTCTACCCCACCTGCCGTATTCCCTAGATATGGTGCCGTCCGATTATCACTTGTTCCGGTCGATGCCACATCGTCTAGTTGATCAGCAGTTCCGCTCATATGAAGACATCTAAAAATGGCTTGATTCGTGGATAGCCTCAAAAGATGAACACTTTTATCGTAACGGTATTCAAGTTCTACCAGAAAGATGGAAAAAAGTTGTAGCTAACAATGGGCAATACTTTGAATGATTTATTTGTAACCATTTTTTCACACTACAGTTGCATTTTCGTAAAAAACAGCAAGAACTTATTTGCGCACCTAATATATAAAATTTAATTTTATTGAATCAATTAAAAAGATGGTGGAAAACATTTGAATTTTACAAATTTATGTCGACTTTTCGATATGGCCGCCTTGAGCAAGAAGAAGGCTCTGAGTCGGTCGACAAACAAGTCGCAGGCTGCACGAATGTGCTCCTGCGGGATCTTCATCCATTCACGAAAAAGGGCTTTCTTGAGCACATCAACACTCTGGTCAACACTAAAAAATACCAGAGTGTTGATGCGCTCAAGAAAGCCCTTCTTCGTGAATGGATGAAGATCCAGCATGAGCACATTCGTGCAGCGTGAGACTCGTTTGTCGACCGACTCAGAGCCATAGTTCGTGCTGAAGGCGGTCATATAGAACATTGGACATAAATTTGTAAAATTGAAATGGTTTCCCACCATTTTTTTAAATTGCTTCAATAAAATGAAGTTTTACACATGTAAAAAAAATACAGCGTTCTGAAAAGTTGCAGTTCAATTGAGCTGCTCTGTATAAATAGCGAGCTCTAGATGTGAAATGATAGAAGAAGTAAAGGAATTTAAGTACCTCGGTTTTATCATTTGAGCGAATGGGGAACACGGGACATATATATTTCAGAAAAAGGATTAAGAAAGCGGCGATGGTAATGAAACATTTATGGGGAATAGGAAAAAGAAGATTTAAAAAAGATTGAAAGAAGCCAATATGGTTATTTCATGTGCTGCAATAGCCGGTATTGAGCTATAGGGCAGAGATATGAGGCTGGACGGAGAGGAAGGAGATAGAGAGTTTGCAAGAGAGAAATTAAATCAACATATGGTCTAGACTGGAGAACTCCGAGTTATATAATAAGAGAAGAGGCTCAAAGAGATGACTTGAGAATAAGGGCGGGAAAGAGGAGGTGGAAATTCGAAGAGTAACTAATGATGAGGAAGGGAGGGGAGCTAGCGATAAAATGATAGGAGAATCAAGATACAATAAATGGTATAAGGTGATAAAAAGAGAAGCTTTGCCAAAATAACTGGAAACAGGATAAGGGGAGGAGAGATGGACATGCATGGCTAAATGGAGACTGAGAAATGAAGTGAAAGAATCAATATATCGGGAGAAGGATGAGAAAAGGAAATGCAGAGTGTGTAAATGGGTAGAGGAGACATGGGTTTATGCATGGGATGGATCTGTGAGAGGAAAAGAGGAGAGGGAAGGATGGCAAGAGAATGTTAAGAAAATGTTAGGCGACGAGGGGTGGGGGAAAGTATGGATGAAGGAGGTAGAAAAAGCTAGATAAGATAAAGAAGAATAATCACATTTTTTTTTAAATGTCAATATACTGCTCCAGATTATTACTGGCAAACCAAATAAAAAAATGTCCAAAAAAAGAACGTAAATCACCCAAAAATTGCTTGGAAATTTCATTTGTTTATATTATTTGTTTATGACAATGAGAAATACACTTCCATTTATTTTTACAATGCTTATACAATGCTTATACAATGCAAAATCATAATAAAATCACAGACTGCTATTTCTAACAATATAATTGTCAATAACAAATTATTAACCTACTATAAACTCTAAATTAGTATTTTGCGAATCTGCGTTTATCGATTACACATTAATGTCACTCAAACATAACAATTTATTTATTGTTAATGCATCGGAAACTTAAACATTTAAATTTTTGCGAAGCTTATACTTTAATAATAAAAAAATTATCAACATTTTTTCAAAAATCGGCTCTTACAGATCTCTTGAGAACTTATTTAGCTTCCGTTTAAAAAAAAAGTTCATTCGGTTGAAAGTATAAATCGGAATATTATTTTTAACATTTTTTTTCCAATGATCACACAGTGAACATTGGATTTTAAACTATACAAGAATCTGCGGACGTATAAAATAATTTTTGTTGTTGAGTTTTCACATACAACAGCAACTTCGGATGTAGGACGGAAAACTTGTAGGACAGACTTTGAAGTAATTTTTTAAATCTTTAACTTCAAAATATTGAACCCTATTATTGAATATTTTCGTTTTCAACGAAATATAACTTATATTATCTGTTAATCTCGAACATTAAAAAATGTTTATACAATTCAGCAATTTTTCATTTTGAATTTGTAGTTTGTTGTATATATTTGGCCTGTTTTTTTGTTTATATTTTATAAAAAAAGTCTTATAAGATTTAAAAAAGTATCAAATGACTGGAGCTTGAAGTGGGTAATTTTTGGCAACTAACCTAACGATTATTTAAGATGACATTTTTAAAACTACAGGTATATAATATGTGGATACAATATACATTTTTTGCGGCTTATCCGTGCCAGAAAAAATATTGTTGAGTCTTTGATGATGAGAAATCTATTATTAATATTCCCTGTTTTGACATATTGATATATTTTGACCTTGTGCGAGCTGAAGACATACACCCTACCCATTGCCCATGTTTGACTTGAACAACTTTGATTTTTTTTGTGGGTATACTTGAGAAATATAATGCCACCTTCGTACGTATTCATCCTGAAAACAGCTTATCATGCTTGAATAAGATACATTGATATTAAACTTATTTTTAGTTAGTTTAAAATATTCATTGTTACTGAATCTATTTCTTTAATTTGGGAATCAGTATCAAACATACATGTATCCTCATGTAGGAAGTATAACTGTTTTAGGATACAAATCTTCTTTCTTGAATACAAATGTTTCAAACAAGAAATTGGTAGCACTACTTGTAGGTAGTAAGTTGTATTAGTCAAAATTCAATAAGAGTACTTTAAAATTCTTACGTTACTTTCGAGAACAGGAATCTTTTCAGGCTGATCGTTGGCCTTTGTGGACGGTTCTTCAGTTACGGTATTTTCATTTTGACCATGATGATCATCCATCTTTTCGGTATTGATTTCTTCACACTTGGTAACCATCGACTTGGTCTCACTGATTTCATTTTTCTTCTCTAAAAGGACTTCTTTATTTCTTTCTTCCTTTTTAGGTTTGCAAGAAGATCCATCTGTGTGACTCTGTGAAGACTTTATCGAGTTCATTTTTAACTTTGCAGAGTTTTGCACTTTTGCAGTATCCTTTTCCATCTTTAGTCTATACAAAAATTGTTTGCCATGTTAATTATTTTTGGTATTTCTGATTGTTGTATTTTAAAGAACTAATTCAATTATAGTTGTGGAATATTATTTATAATCAGTTCTAAACTATTTTATAATCAAGTGCTCAGGTTCTCGATTAGTTTCAGGTTTTCGAGCGCTTCCAGGTTCTTGAAAATTTGCTGGTTCTCGAGCACTTCCGGGTGATCGAACAATTCAGGATATTTTTATGTCGGGCGGGAATGAATAGCATAAACAATACAATTAATCTGTTTTTCATGCCAGGTGAAAAAGTTATATATATTTCATATATAGTGCACAAATCACTGATATTTTTCTTTTCTTTTATACAGAAAAGTTCATAAAAAATTAAAAATATCATTGTCTTGTCCACTGTTATAAAGTAAGGTAAACGTCCCAGTAACCGCGACTTAAGTCCCAGTAATTTTGACGCCAATTTTCTTGCTTTTTATCTGACTTTGATTAATTAAAATCTCATTTTATATGCTAAAAATAAATAAGGTTTATCATGAAATGTTATTTTTAACATATTTTTTGAAAATGTATTCAAATTATAACAAGGTTTTACGATTGCTGGGCGTAGCATGGATTGGCACCCAGGGCGGAGCCACCGTTCTTACTTTGTAATAATATTGATTTCATTTAAAAGAAAAGCAATGGTATATTCTGCTGAAATTTCGAAAAGTTGGTAGTTCCTCACAAGTGTTAAGTTTGCTGAACGAGCAAGAGACGAATCGAAGGAGAGTTGTAGGCGAGTTGTAAACGAGCCGGAACGACCCAAGGATGAGCCGACGGCAAGTACTGTAAACATCACAAGAGTTGCAATTGTTTACTTTCAGCATCTGTTGCAAACGATATTTTTCGGAACAAATGCAGGAAATTTTTGATTTGAGAAACAATAAAAATAATTCAAATAAAAACCAAACAAAATTCAAAATTTTCCGAAATTGATGGAAAATTCTTAAATTACCGGAAATTTCAGATATCCGAAATTTTTCGGTAATTAATCGGTAATGTATAGTAATTTATCATTCACTTTATGAATGTTAAGAGTGATATTAATTGAATAAAAAGTTTGCAATTATTTAAGTGATTAATAATCATTTACTCGTGCCTTTTTATAGGTAAGGTAAACAAAATTCTAATTGTTTTTAAATATCTTTCACCATCTCGTTTATTATTCAATATTTCCTTATTTCAGAACTTATATCCTAATTTTTTAAACAATAATCTTTGTTTAAACGATTTTTTAGTTACGTCATGGATAGTTACTTTGTTATTTTTCATATGAAATGATGCAATTTATATTAATTGTTTAAATAATTGCAAACATTCTTTCACAAAAATATCACTCTTAAAATTCATCATCTTCGACTTACAGGATTTACAGGATGAAAAATTGTTTAAACAAATGAAAAATATACTTAACAAAAAATAGTACTTTTGAAAGTTACCAAATGTATCATTTATTCCGAAAAATAATATCTTTCCACAATTTAGTGGAAAAATTTGTCTAAACAAATAATAATTGTTCAAATAATTAAAAAATAATTTAAAATACTTGAAAGGCTGGTGACTTATCGAAGAAAAATAAATGATGTTGAACAAATTAAAAAAAAATACCATTTCCAATCTTGTCGCTGACCAAACTGCCTGGCCTCAGCCTGGGCAGAAGTCAAATTTTTTTCTGGCTAGCTCAAGGCCAGACCGTTTTGTCAAATTCTAGTTATTGGATGGTCAGCCACTAGATGGAGGCCGGTCAGCCGCTGCCTGGATTCAGCTGATTAGCGCCAAACCTGGAGCAGACCAGACTGACAAGGTGAGAAGAAAAAAATCTTGTTCTAATAGTGTAAATTTCTTATTTCCTATCATTTTAGACATTCTGTAACTTTTCGAAATATTTTTAAAAAATTTTCTGATCGAACTTAAATCTTGTTTGTTTTTGGATAGCTGATCAGTGCCAGTCCTGGGCGAGAACAGACCTTCTTGACCGAACTGTGAATTTTTTGGTTGTGGCTAGTCAATTGGCCCAAAACCTCGACCAGCCCAGAGTGTCAACGTCACAAGAAAAAAATTCTTGTTTTGGTAGTGCGAATTCCTTATTTTTCATCATTTTAGATACCTTGTAACTTTCTCGAAATATTACATTCTTATTCATGAGAGTGTAACGTTTTTAACGGATCTTTACGTTTCGGCACTCACAGAGACCAAAAATCGTAAAATTTTGTTGGTGTCTGTCTGTAGGTCTATTACCTGAATGTTGTTGCCACGCCAAATTTTAAAGGATTTGTCCAATCGAATCAGCCTTCGATAGACTTTTTAAGGGTCACAAAGTGAAGGTCAATTTCGTCGACCAGATATTTCCGACCAAAATTAAAAAACTTGGAGCATTTTCAAAATTTGAAAACCAATTTTTTAGAAGAATTTTAGAACTTTTATTCAAAGATTCTGACTCATAAAAGAAGGTCTTACAAATTATCCTGATAAACTTTTTCAATTCACAAATTGAAAATTTTTAATTTTTTGATTAACATTAAATTGAAAAACATACAAACATAACATGTCTACATCGTTTTATTTTTTAAAGAGAATCGTCTCTATAACATACTTATCAAGCGCGAAGCGCGAGTGTTGCAATGAGAATGTAATCGTTAAAGCCGCAGGTGCTTTGAGAACCTTTGTTAAAAACAAATTGAAGAAAAATTTCAGTTCCAATTTATGACTGTAGTGAAACTTCTATTGTTCTTGGATAGCTAAGCAGTGTCAGTCCTGGACCAGACCAGAACTTATAGACTAGACAGTCTAGATAAAGCCGAACCTGGACCAGACCTGACACTAGACTGCCATGAAATTTTTTCATATGGGAAGTATCTGCTAAACTACGACCGACAAAGGGGGCCCTTTTCTTGCTGAATACCACATATCCAAACATAATGTAGTTGATACGTTTTGTTTTCGGAAAAATTGGTTAGTGACTTATTCTTCGGGACAGTCGATATTAGCATATTCCGGAAACAAAAAAAAGGTCAAAGTATGTTCAATTGGACTCAACTATTAAATTAATAAATGGAGAAAAAGTAGAAAAATATACTTTTTTCAAAAATGGCTACAGCAAATGTTTTTCTTTCTGATTTTGAAATAGTCGTAATGCATATCAGAAACGAAATCAGAAAAATCTTAAGTGCAAGCACCTTTGAGTTGAGCCGGATCATTCCAAAGCCAGTAGACAAGTCACGTTGCCGCAAGCCACATTGGCCGCCAATGGGACTTGCTAAAAAGTGACTAGCCGGGGGTTGGCATGACTCAATCCCCAAAAAAGCCTTAGAATAAACCTATACTTCATTTTCAGAAAAAAGGTCCGCTTTCTGAAAAAGTCACATTTATTTTCAGCTTTGATGTTCGCCAACGGCAATACCACGCTGAAAACACCAGTTCCCGTAAGAACACTGAAGTTAAGCAGCGTTGGGCGCGGTTAGTACTTGGATGGGTGACCGTTCGGGGAATATTGCGTGGTGTTGGCCCGTCGTGGGTGTGGTGGACCCACACTGGTAGTATTTATCCACGTAGAAACACTGCCCGAATCGGGTAGTGAGGCAATGAACTTTCGAGTTCGAAATGCTAATCAATTTTTTTTTTTTTTTTATGTTTGCAGGTTAAATTTTTTTCCAAAACATGCATATGATGAATGAAAGGAGCGTACAAAAATAAATCAAAACAGTGCACGGTAAACATTTTCTTAATCGATATTAGAAAAAGCTACCCAGGCAAAAAAATTATGTATAGTTTATACATAGTGTGAAGTTTTATATATAATATTCATTTCGATACCTGCATGTTAAAAAAACCTCTCTTGGAGTAATCGTCTAAAACGACCACTCTGGCGTTGGTCGTCTAAAAGAAACACTCCGTTTTTTGAGTTGGCCCCTCGTTTTAGTGCGCATACTTACACGGAAAACAGCAGATAGGTTTAGTAATTATTACTCTCCGGTTCAATATGCTATTTTTAAATATTTTGAATTCGCTGATTCCAGGTAATTCAAGGGACACGGAATTCACGAAATTCAAAGAATTGACAGAATTGACGGAATTCACGAAATTCAACGAATTCATGGAATTCAAGGAATTCACTGAATTCAAGAACTGCACAGAATTCAAGGAATTCACGGAATTCAAGAAATTCAAGTAATTTAAGGAATTCACGGAATTCAAGGACTTCAAGGAATTCACAGAATTCAATAAATTCAAGTACTTCGCGGAATTCAAGGAATTCGAGGAATTCGCGGAATTCAGGGAATTCACGAAATTCACGGAATTCACAAAATTCAAGGAATCCAAGGGATTGAAGGAGTTCATGGAATTCAAGGAATTCACAGAACTCACAGAATTCACGGAATTCACGAAATTCACGAAATTCAAGGAATTCATGGAATTCAAGGAATTCACGGAATTTGAAGACTTTACAGAATTCAAGGAATTAATAAATTTTAAGAAATTCAAGGAATTAAAGGTTTAAAGTAATTTAAGGAATTCAAGGAATTTACATGATTCACGGAATTCAAGGAATTCAAGAAATGCACGGAATTCAGGTAATTCGCGGAATTCACGGAATCCACAGATTTCAAGGAATCCGAGAAATTGAAAAAGTTCACGGAAATCAAGGAATTCACAGAATTCGAGGAATTCGCAGAATTAACGGAATTCACAGAATTCACAGAATTCACAGAATCCAATTAATTAGAAGAGTTCAAGGAATTCACAGAATTCAAGGAATTGACGGAATTGAAGGAGTTCAGGGAATTTACGGAATTTAAGGAATTCATGGAATTCAAGGAATTCATGGAATTCACGGAATTCAAGGAATTCTCGGAATTCACGGAATTCACAGAATTCAAGGAATCCAAGGGATAAAGGAGTTCATGGAATTCAAGGAATTCACAGGACTCACAGAATTCACGAAATTCAAGGAATTCATAGAATTCAAGAAATTCAAGGAATTCATGGAATTCAAGAAATTCATGGAATTCAAGGAATTCATGGAATTCAAGGAATTCAAGGAATTCATGGAATTCAAGGAATTCATGGAATTCATGGAATTCAAGGAATTCATGGAATTCAAGGAATTCACGGAATTCGAAGGCTTCACAGAATTCAAGGAATTAATAAATTTTAAGAAGTTCAAGGAATTCAAGGAATTAAAGTAATTTAAGCAATTCAAGGAATTGACATAATTCATGGAATTCAAGGAATTCAAGGAATGCACGGAATTCAGGGAATTCGCGGAATTCACGGAATCCACAGAATTCAAAGAATCCGAGAAATTGAAAAAGTTCACGGAAATCAAGGAATTTACAGAATTCAAGGAATTCGCAGAATTCACGGAATTCACAGAATTCACAGAATTCGAGGAATCCAATTAATTAGAAGAGTTCAGGAAATTCACAGAATTTAAGGAATTGACGGAATTGAAGGAGTTCACGGAATTCACGGAATTTAAGGAATTCATGGAATTCAATGAATTCATGGAATTCACGGAATTCGAGGAATTCACGGGATTTGAGGAATTCACGGAATTCAAGAAATTCACGGACATCAAGGAATTTATAGAATTCAAGGAATTCATGAAATTCAAGGAATTCCGTGAATTTCTTGAAATTTGTGAATTCCGTGAATTAATTCCATTTCTTGAATTTCGTGTATTCCGTGAATTCATTCCATTTCTTGAATTTCGTGTATTCCGCAAATTCATTGAATTCCATGAATTCCTTGAGTTCCTCAAATTCTGTAAATTCCTTAAAGTCCGTTACTTCCTTGAATTCTGTTTATTTCTTGAAGTCCGTGAATTCCTCTAATTCTTTGAAATCCGTGAATTCAAATCCTTGAATTCCTTAAATTACTCTAATCCTTTAATTCCTTGAATTTCTTAAAATTTATTAATTCCTTGGACTCTGTAAAGTCTTCGAATTCCGTGAATTCCTTGAATTCCTTGAATTTCGTGAATTTCGTGAATTCCGTGAATTCTGTGAGTTCTGTGAATTCCTTGAGTTCCTCGAATTCCGTCTATTCCTTGAATTCCGTCAATTCCTTGAAGTCCGTGAATTCCTTGAATTCTGTTTATTTCTTGAAGTACGTAGATTCCTCTAATTTTTTGGATTCCGTGAATTCCTTAAATTCCGTGAATTCGTTGAATTCCGTAAATTCCTTGAATTCCGTGAATTTCTTGAATTCCATGAATTTCTTGAATTCCATGAATTCCTTGAATTCCATTGATTCTTCGAATTCAGCGAATTCCGTGAATTCCTGGAATTCTATGAATTCCTTGAATTCTGTGCATTCCTTGAATTCTGTGCATTCCTTGAATTCTGTGATCCGTGAGTTCCTTACATTTCTTGAATTTCGCGAATTCAAACTATTTTAAAATGATGTCTTAATAATATATTTAGTAAGTAAGCGTACTAAAACGAGGGGCCATCTTAAAAAACGTAGTGGTTGTTTTAGACGATCACTCCAAGAGTGGTTCTTTTAACATGTAGGTATCGATTTGTTTTATACATTTTTTATATAAAACAAATGAATATTATATATAATACTTCACACTGTATATAAACTATATATAATTTTTCCTCCTGGGTAATAATCGCCGGAAAAGATGGTATCCACAAATAATCTGAAAATTTCACCCCCTCTCCCTCGATACATATTTGTTCAAATGACGAAATTTTTCTCATAAACTACAATCCAAAAAGGATTACGAATTTCCCAAGTTTCAAATATTTTATACTGCACTAATGACTTGTTTCTATAAATTACACTTACATTTTTATGTACATAAAACTATATGAATTATAAAACTATAAATATATATATATATATATATATATATTTATATTAAAATATTAATTATTCATTATCCTTATAGCTTTAGTTTTTGATTAATTTTTCATATACTTATGATTGATATTTCTTAAAGAGCTGATTTAATTGTATTATTAGATTATTTATTATCAGATTAAAATTATTGAGTGAAGATAACTATTGAAAATTTTTACCAACAGATACGATTTTTAAAAAATAATTGCATTCATAATACATTTGAAAACCAAACTGTATGAAAATTCTACGGATTAGAGTTGGAGAAAACTGTCACTTGTTTTAGGAATTTGACAACAATAATGACCTTGTATAGTATCCATAAGTTTCCTGTCAGTATTACATCTACTCCATTCAAGTATTTAAGTACGTGGCACGCACATTTCTACAGTATTTTATTATAGAGGATATTCGTAATATAATACAAATCCCAATTAAGTAAAATCATTCTTATATATATGGTAAAATAACTACCTTTAAAATTTTATGAAAACAATTGATTAAAACTGTACGAAAAGGCACAATAGGAAAATAATTATTGTGAAAATCAAGGATAAAATATTAGGGTTAATACAGCCCTAGTAACTTTACCAGTAAGGGGCCGTTCAAAAAATCCGTAACGCCTTTAGGAGGTGGGGGGGGGGGGGGGGGTCACATCGAGCGTTACGCTAATGTTAAATTTACATGCACTTACTATAGAAAAAGCGTTACGTATGTTTTGAATGGTCCCTAATTTCCCCAACAATCGCGAGAATCGCGAGAATATAAATATCTTATAATTCCACCTAGTTTTTCCGAAATACTGTCAATTTCATGTTTGCATAATGGCCGAAATTTCGGTACCAATAGCCGGATTTTTTCATTAAGAATAGCGGGACCTGGAAAAGGGACTATTAGTATCGCGGTACAAATGGACATCGCCATGTAGAAAGATTTTCGAAAAGATTCCTCATGAATGGAAAAACTATGTGCGTCTAGTTAGGCCCTAATCTTGTATTTGAGCCAGGCTTTATAGTTGGTTCCTGATTTAGAGAAAAGAACCAAAAAATTCTAGTCAGGCACTGGTCGGGAATTAGTCAACATACTCCAGATAAAATGTCTGAACATGGCGCTGCATTACATATGATGCAGTGCCTTCTTCAGAAGTTTTTATGCACCAAATCATGCTTCAGTAAACAGGCAAATGGCTTCCCCGACAACACGTGACAGCAAATTAAAATTTATTTTCATCTGCAGCAACCGAGTGTTTAACACTTATAAACACGTATTTCCGATGAAAATAACACCACGAAAATTTTTATCCAATATAATTCGAGTAGTACTTTGTTCAATTCTATTTTTTATGTATACTGAATGGGGTGTGTGAATAAAACTAAATAATTTAGATAATTTATTTTTTCACCTTTCACAATAACTTTACTTTGTTTCAAATAAAGATAAAATTGTTTTTGATATGTGAAATATAAGGAAAATATTTAAATTTGTGTTGTATATGTAAAGCCCAGTGAAAAATAATGAAAATAATCATTTGGCATATTAGAGTGCAAATGTTCCATATATTCAGATGGTGTGTGATATAAATATATGCAAAAAACAGTTTTGAATTAACGAAATATGAAGCTCTGAAATGATTGATCTAAAATTGTTGTATACTTAAATATTCTTATTCAGTTTGTTGTTGGAAAATCGTTTGTCACGTATATTTATATCATAGCTGAACGATGAACGTACGGGAAAACAGAGAGGGTCTAGACGGGCGGTTGAAGGGTATTCCCGTAAGGACCTTGTTAGAAGTTCTAGATAGAGCCTGCCTAAAACAGCGTTACAGAAATTGTTTGGCCCTCCATATTCTTCCCGATCAGCGCCCGATCAGAAATAGGGAAAACTAGCCGGGGCCCTTTCAAATACCGTTTTCAATTTCTACATGGGATTACTGCCTTGCATGATATAAGTTTTGGGTATTTATATATAGTTACACGTCAATAAAACATCAATAATAATTGAATAACAACACGAATTCAAATTCTTGCAATTAAATACAGAACTCAATCACGATAGCATCTTTAAAAAAATAATTAGATTACTTACACGCTTTGCAGAATTGTACACCGGCTTTCAATCTAAACTTCTAACTGAGGAGTACTGGTGAGCCAATCTTTGGCGGCTATATGTGACAGCAATTCAAACTTCGGACCGGTTCCAGCCAAGATCCTACACAAAATGGTAACTTTCTTCGCAATCAACTGTAATGTGTTGGGATAGTGCTGACAGAATCGTTTTCTGCAAGCCTCACCTTATCTGCACCCCTCGACCGCGTGACAGTCTCGTGCTGCTCGAATAATATTTTATTCCAGACCACCGATTATTAGTTTATGTTGTTTTATTAAAGATATTGTTTTGTATACATCCAAGCCATCAAGCACCACCGACCGCTCTTGAATGCTCTTGAATGTTCCTGAATTACTGGTATGTGAATCAGCCAGACGCAATGTGCTATAACTATATTTTACTTTGAGTATAGATTTCAGATTTCAGGATCGTATTAACACATTGAAAACCCCCGAGAAATTAAAAAATTACACCTTAAAATTATTTCTTATTGTTCTGACCCAATTTTATTATTTCTTGAAAAAATTGCACTTAATTCTTTTTCAAAAATGAAAGAACGGATCCATTTAAAATCACGCAGATACACACTTTACGTCGTAGAATCTCTCGGCAATATAATATGTCACTTTTAGGGGAATTTAGATGACATGTATTTTTCCGATTTGTGAAAAAGAAATGTTTCTGCAAAGTTATAAGTGACAAATTAACAGAACGGTGGTGATTTGTTTGAAAATATCAAAGTTCTATTCTTTGCTGAATCTGTAATTTTATAAAGAAGAAAATCGAAAAAACTTTATCCTACGATTTCGAATTCAGCAGGGAGTGGAAAAGTTGCCTTTTATTATAATATGGGAATCAACAAGTTCTAATGAAATTCAAACAAAAACGTATATCTTCATAGTGCGCCGGGCCTTCAAAGGAATTTTTTATTATTATGTATTTTGTTATATGAAATATTGCTAATGTGATTGTTTACAATACAATATTATATTGTAATTAAATTATTTAACTTAAATAGAACAAATAAGCTTATGCGTGATTGACTAAAACTAAAAGTAAACCATTTTAGACAATAATATTATGGAAAACAAAAAAGACCTAAGAGAGTATGAAAATATAAAACTGAGTAGTCAAGGAATGTATTTGTTGTGGCTATGAATTTCATATGTTGATAAGGGTCGCGTGACATGACATACAGAGCAGATACTAATATTTTATAATATGGAAAACATAATTATTTCACGATTTAATTGATTCTGACTCCAGCGTTTGAAAATATCCTCTCATTTTTTATCACGATAAATTGATATCTAGCGTTACCAGATATTTTATGAAAGATAATACGCAAAAATAGTCATAATTATGCACGATTATTTGGAATCAACGTTGATAAATCGATTTTTTATTACAAAAATATTCGTAAGTATAAAATTAGCAATTTTAGCCCGCATTATGAATAGCTCGAATAATTATTTTCGACCTTTATCATAAAATAGCAACTCTGCGCAACCAGACAAAAACTTGTGGGACAGATTTTGAAGTGATTTTTTAAATCCTCAACTCTAAAATATTGAGCTCTTCTCCTGATGTTTATCTTTTTTAATTAATTTTTAATAAATTAATTCGGATTATTGAAAAAATGCTAGTAATATTATTAAGCGCTTTAAAATTTTCAATTTGTCGTTTGGGCCAGGTGAATGACAAGACATTTTGCGTACTTTTGTATGCATAATTTTGAAACGAAGTCGTCTAAAATTTTCAAACTTTTCTAAATTGTGGTTTTATATAAGCACTTTACTAAAATATTTTTAGAAAAAATTTGTTATTTAAAAAAAATGAATAATAACTGGGACTTAGAGTGGTCAATTTTTTGGCAGTCCCCCTTATATCCATTAATATATCTATAGGGTCGATAGGGGTAATTTTGATTACGGGATTAGCATGATAAAGAAAAAATTGGTAATGAAAACAAATGAGTTATCAACTTTTTTTATTTCAACATAATAATTATATCTCTTATTATTTGTAGAACAAAGGTGGTTCTAAGTAGTTATTGATTTGATCAATTATTTTTTAAAAATGGGTATGCTTTCAGAAAACTTAAATTCGTAATTGTCTTATCTGGTCTTTTGATTTTACATTTTTCTCTATAAAGCACCGGTTTTCAAACTTTTGAATTTTCGTTATTTTATACAATTTTTTTTCATTTTTATTATTTTTTATGACAAATTACGATAATGTAATTATAAATCAGATTAAGGGGTGAGTGTGATATCTGTTTTTTGTTTTTCTTTTTCATTTTGAAATACGAAAATCTCTCAACAGTTCAAGGCTTGCTAGAGATGTTAATCAACCTCATTTTTCGAATAATAAAAGGCTAAGTAGATAATAATTGGAAAATCACATTTTAGTATATACATCTACACAGATACATATTTTATTATTCAATTTAGAAATCATACAATTTATAACAGTTAAGTTTTTCAATAACGCTGAACCATTATTCTAAATTCAATGTTTTTCTAATTTTATATAAATTAGTCAGTGGATGTTTAATTTGTAGTTATGGAATAAACACAGGCAAGTTTTTGTTGATTCAAGAAGGTGACTAATAAAAGCAGTGAGTCCAAAGATAATTTTGGCACAATTTTAAACAAGAATCTTTTCAAATATTTAAAATATCACTAATAAAAAACTAAGTCTGTGATTTCGTATCACACTTACCACTTTCGACACTATTGATTTATATATTGGAACTTCGAAGTAATAATAACCTCGAAGTCTTAATTTATATAAATTTAGTCTATTCTAATTTTTGTATGATTTGTAATAAAGAGAATTCTATGTCACTTATTTTAATTGTATAGTAACTGTAGCAAGCTTTTATTTGATAAAATACATTGAAATGAAACGTTTGATGACTTGGGGGACCCTAACAAGATATACATTTTTACATTCTCATCCTAATGAGAAGGTATTGGTTTAATCTAAAATTTGACTTGGTCAGTTTTCATCAAATCTCCACGTTTTGAGACCCTTGAGTCAGAGAAAACGATTTTCACGAAGGTGTCTGTCTGTAGTCTGTAGTCTGTTCGTAAACCAACTAATTTGGATAAAAATTCAAAAAGAGCATTTTCAAAATTTTTTAGGACATTTTTTTCAGATTTAAAAATTCTATATACGGTATTTTTAGTACTCAGAAAGTCAAACAATTTATCCTTACGACTTTTTTCGATAAAAAGAGAATTATTAGAGTTATATAGTATTTCCAAAATTTAAGAAAGCAAACGAAAAGGAGAAGCCAACAACGCACGATATGAAGAAAAAGTCAAGAAAAGAAAAACGTTTCTTTTTGAAAGCGCTACAAGCTCATCATAACAACTTTTTGAATTTTTGTTTGAAAATCAAAAATTCAAATTTTGATCACACGAAAAATAATAAAAAATAAAAAATTCTATTTTGCGGTCAAACTATGCAAGATACGAAAAAAGATGAGAGCATAAAAATTGTGCACCCAATTCACCATTTTTTGATAAGACGCGTGTGTTTGTTTTAATCGTGAACAATGACATTACAAATAAACGAATGCAATTTTTGGAAAAAAGACACAAGGTACAATGAAATGTTCAATAACAAAATGTTTTTCAAACCAGATGTGAAATTTTCCTTTTAACCTTTTTTCCTCATGAGGCACGTGATGAGAATGTGTTAGTCAAAGCCGAAGGAGCTTTAACAAAAGAGCATTTACAATCACTAAATTTCAGTTGTCGATGGTTTGACCGTTATTTTCAAAAGTCCTATGCAAAAATGTGGGTGATATACAATGACCGAGCGCGTAGCATGAGACAAAGTAATTATCGAGCGCGAAAGAAATATATTATCGATCGCGAAGCGCCAGATCCAACAGGTGCGCGCCCTCGGCGCACTCAAACTTGCGAGTGAGAGTAAAACTTTTTGATTCCAATAATAAGAGTTAAATTTTTCAACCCTCTTGCGATTTCAAAATCGTGAAAAAAGCGCATGTTTTCGACCCACCGTATAAGACAGAATATAAAGTGTATGCAACATAAACCGAGGTGCAAACTTTTATCTCTAAAATTTTACATTCTCATCCGAATGAGAAGGTATTAGTTGTATGTAAAATTTGACCTCGTCGGTTTTTATTGAATCTCCATGTTTAGAGACCCTCTGAGTAAGGAAAAACAATTTTTGCGAAGGTGTCTGTCTGTATCTTGTAGGCGCGATACATTTCGAAATACTGATCAGTTTGGATTGAGCTTTGGCACACGGTTTCAAGGCATAACATGAAAGGATAAGTTTTTTAAGCAGCTATTTTTGATCAACGGTTCTGGTGTTATCCATTGGACATGTTTTTTGAAAAATCAAAAATTGCATTTTTCACAAAAACTATACAAGGTATGAAAAAATGTTGAGGAGGAGAAGAAGTGAGGAAGAAGAAGAGGATTCATCTTAAAAATATGAACAAAGGAGAGGTTTCGATGAGGCCCTTTATCGGCCCGCCCTGAATCATATTTTTTAAAGTTTATTAGCGAGATCATTCTTATCTTTTTATAATGTGGAAAATATAAGGCTTCCAAAAATGCATATACTTTTCGTGCTAATCTATAGGACCTTTATGAAAAAAAACCCGCTAAACTTAGCTTGTTTTGCAAAAATACGCAACTTTTGTAGTTTTTGCGAACGTTCTACCAGATATTATGTAGTCAATCACATACTGAACACGGAACGCATTCTGTCTTGCCCATCCAATTTTCTTCTTCAGTTGATGTAAGCGTCTTTTTGTCTATTTTTGCCTGCTTACCGTGGTTGATCTTAATGTTGCTTCCTCCTCTTCGTCTGCGGCTTGTTCATACAGCGGTTGGGGAAGCGCTCCGCGTACATATCCCCTTTTCAATAGGTAGGAAGCTTGATTTCGCAATGACTGATGCGAAACGTGCTGAAGTTCTCGGCGTTTCTGGCACCAAAGAGTGTGCATACGCGCCATGAAGCCTCCGCGAACAGGGATAATGCTGGTATCGTAGCAGCAGGGCCGTTTTTACAATAGGGCCGTCGGAGCCGCGGCCCGGGGCCCCCACATTTTAGGGGCCCCCATAAAACACTACAAACTGGACAAACTTCTGCATCGCCTCCGGGGCCCGGGGCCCCCGCAACCCTAAAGACGGCCCTGCGTAGCAGTCTAACAATTCATCCTTGAGTTGATTCGTTTATTTATTGAGGGCGTTTCGCTGGTTCGTCGTCGTGTTTCCATCCAAATTATTTTCAGCACTCTGAACTCTAGGATGTTTGGCACTGTTTGCCGACCCATTGTCGAGTACTTTGCGTGTTCGATCGTTTTGAACCGCATCTATAATTTTTTGGAGGTTCGGTGGTGTCATCGTTGTTCCCACGAGCAGCTAGGGAAAAGGTTTGTCCCACCTTGAGAGGTCGCCCGGTATCCCAGAGTCACCGTTTAGGACACCCCACCCAGGTGCCATCGAGCTTCCGGCACGGTTGCTACGCCTCCGGTTAGGGTTTATTCCTTCGGGACCATCCCTGGACATTTGTCTGCGATTGCTAATGAATTATTGTAGCCATATTCAGCAGAAATCCTCAATATAGGCTACAAGGATCCTCTGTCCGCAACCCGAGGACGCGTTCGGTGGATTTTTCATAGGCCCTTCGCTTCGATTCCGAAGGATTCGAAAACGAATATATATATATATATATATATATATATATATATATATCATGAATAAATATATAAATCCTTGGGAATCGAACCGAAGGGCTTATGACAAAGGCACCGAATGCTTCCTCGGGTTGCGGATAGAGGGACTTCTGCTGAATATGGTTACAATAATTAATAAGCAGTCGCGAACAATTGTCCAGGGATGGTCCCGAAGGAATAAGTCCTAAGCCGAGACGTAACAACCGTGTTGAAAGCCGAATGGCACCTGGGTGAGGTGTCTGAAACGGTGACTCTGGGATACCGGGCGACCTCTCAGAGTCTCATCCTTGCATGCGGGGCTCTACAAGGATGGAAGAAACCTTTTCCCTAGCTGCTCGTGGGAATGGCAATGATAACAACAAACATAGTTGTAAACGCAGAAAAAAGAAATGTAATATTTACTTATCAAGAAAAGTATAGTGTTTCTTGTAACCGTAACAGTAAAAACTGCTCTTAATGAAGAGGTGAAAATGTCAAAAGCACTAAGTATTTCGTAAATGTCACAGTGAAATTAGGATGAATTTAACGGCAATCCTTTAGTAAATTAAACCTCTATTTCCTGGTATAAAATACCGTACGATATGTAAAATCCACAGAACCGAGATTACAATAGTGATGCAGTGAAAATTACAGAAGGATCGGTACATGCTACCGATCCGAATAGCTTGTTTAGCTCGCCCTCAAAGTCGTAATAACGCAACCTATCCGCGCGGACCACCGGATGAATTCATAACGCCATCGGCAATGGATGGATTGCATCACCTAAAAAACATTTATTTTTGACATTTCTGTGACAGCGGTCACGTTACTCCATATTCTCATTCAGCAATGAAGGGATTTTATAATAAATAACACAATTTTGGATAGCGAATTTTATTCACAGGTCGCGTACAGTTGAGAGTTTATTGGAGCAAGACGTTTTTGCGTTCCGCGACTGTTCCATATTACTTGTATGGATATATGAGGTAAATGCGAGGACTTTTTTCGTGTGCTGAGATGACATGAATGCGTATACAAAAGTCGTTACCGAGGTCGCCACCTTAGTTAGAAATGCATTTCGGAATTATTTCACAGATCGCAACTCGTGTAATAGTGTAGTGGTTAAGGTAATCGACTTGCGTGCTTCGGTTTATGCGTTCAAATCCTCCCCGTTGCGTGCGAAGTTTTAATTGTTTATAAGCGTTGTAACTTACAAATATCGATTAATTATAAGTAAATCCGAAAATATATCTCAGAATTAACCGTTGGTTTGTTCATTGATTATTTTGTAGCCATTTTTTTTACAATTTATAGAGCCGTCCAAACCATAGTCTGCTCCGTTAACATAAGTTAGATCTGTTTATATTATCCGTCAAAGTGACATGATACTTTGTAATTGCAGCATCGAGGAATAGTGCAGGATAGCGACTGGATCGGTAAAATCTACTGATGCGCAGGTCAACAGCACTTGAGAATCGGTACTGGTAACCATCAATGATAGTCATATTCAGTTGCCTATAATTTTAAAATTTACTGAACTGACGTGTTGTCCATATACGTACTTGGAAGATCAGTAGATTTAACTTGGTTTTCAGTAAAATATGGGGTTCTTTTTTCTGCGTGAAGTAAGTGCGGTTCAAAATGATCGAACGCGCAGGGCTCCCGACAATGGGTCGGACAACAATGCCGACTATCCTAGAGTTGGGGGAGCCAATCAAGACGGAGTCAATCCGATTTACCGGCAAAATCTCATTACTTTTAAGTGGACAGGTCGACCCAGGGATGACCTGCTGGAGGGTATGATACCAGTATGGCCCCTGAACGGAAAGGTTACATGGCGCGACCGCATACTCTGTGCTGCGAGAAACACCCAGAGCTCTCGCATTTTTCGTATAAACGTCTGAGAAACCGTGCCGAAGAACTCCGGAAAAGGGGTTATATAAGCGTAGCGCCTCCTCAAACGCAGCCAAAACAAGTCTGCAGTAGAGAAAGAGAGGCGACACTGAGACCAACCGCGAGCAGGCATCCAATAGAGGAAGAGAGATGCTTCAGGACCCGGAGAAATATCAAGGCAGTACGCGTCCCGCATTCAGTGTGTGATTGACTACATAACATCTAGCAGGACTTTCACTGCCAAGTTTCGACACTTCGCGCGGGAACTGCGTTTCCGTCATGACACACTCAACAAGTCAAAGCTACTGGCCATCAGGCAGCATATTGTTGTCAGAATACGGTTAAACAACTACCGCATGATCCCACTGGGAGCAACTACCATCTAAAAATGACATTGGCTCTCAATAGAACCGGGGTAAATTACACCTATGGCCACGTCTCACAAGTGCCTTAGCATATTTCTGGAAAATGCTCATGCACCAGCCACATTCGAACCTTGGGGTTCAATGGCCCAGTATATACACTTCACGCATATGTATTTAATATACATACATGCAAGATGCACAATTGCACACATTGGCGCGCAGTCCGCAAGGAACGTAGGTGAGTGTGGGACTTACCGAAAAGGCACTTACCCACTAAACCTTAACTCCTTTTCCCGCCAACCCATGTTCCCGGAATCCGCTTTCGCATTACTTCAGTAATCATGGGAATAAGGCCAATACACCGTGCTTCGGCGCTCGTCAGTTGTGCCAACTTGGACTTCTACACGACTTCTTCTCAGACCTAACTTTGTCATGTCCTAACTTCTTCCTGATCCGGACCGAGCCAGGATGTACGCATCGTCCTCAGTAGCGCAAATAATTTTTGCGCATCGGGCTTGTCGGCCTGCGACATCCTGGCTTGGTCTGACTCTTCATCTTTGCTGCCACTTGGATCCATTATATCTAGCCTCCTGAATGCTTATGCATCCTGCTGTGCTGACCAACCTTATCTCACTTTTTCTCATTTCAAGTCCCAATCAGGATGTACGCATCGTCCTCAGTAGGGCAACTTCTTGCTCAACAGGCTCGTCGGCCTTCAACATCCTGGTTGGGTTAGGATAACTACCTACTTCATTTTATAGTAGGACAACATATAGCAAATAAGTTGTTTTTTGTGTTCTACGTCGCCTCTCTTTCCCTTTCGTTCTCTTCTTTTTTCTTCATACGGAGGGCACTTTCCACAAAAGTGGCCACCGCATCCCATTTCTTCTGCTCTTTCAACATCGTCACCACAATGTTTTCCCGTTTCAAACTCTCACCAATTTCTGTCTCTAACAATCTTCTCGAGTCGCTCAATCTATTGCATTCAAAGAATGTATGCTCCACATCAGCCTCCTTATCAAGGCAATAGTCACAATTCTTTATAATATTCTTTATAATAGTCACAGTTCTTTCTCTTTCTTTGGTAGAGATAACGGTTGAAATGGTCGTGTCCCGTAAAAAATTGTGTGAGGTAAAAGTTTACCTCCCTATGTGACCTATTCATCCACTCTTTAATTCGTGGTATTAGATTCGCGGTCCACCTGCCAACATCACTGCTCTTTACTCTTTCTTCAAAGATTTCCAGGGTGTCCTCTCTGGCTTGCTTTCGAATCGCACCTATATTTTGCTCATCCCTCCTTTCGTGAATGATTTTTCGTTCGCGGGCCAGAAGATCAACGGGGATGATGCCAGCTACCGTGAGCACCGCTATTTCAGAGACTGTTCTATACGAGCATGCTGCTCGTAAGGCTCCTTTTCTTTGGACAGTCGCTAGCTTCTTCTTGTATTTTTCCACCTGTAGAGAGTCTGACCAGATCTCTGCACCATATAACATGATGGAGTGGATGACACTCATGATTACTCTACGTTTACTACTCCTAGGTCCAGATATGTTTGGCATGAGTCGCGAAAGCATTGCCACCATAGTAGCTGTTTTTTCTGCTGCTTCTTGTATACAGTGCCTTCCAACAGTTAGTCTTACTTTTCTTGATCGCTAACTTCAGCTGTGTCTTTGTTGTTTTATATTCAGCGTTTTTTCGGAATAGCTCTTCCAGTCTTTTTGCCCTTTGAGCTTTCCGCCTTAATCGAAAACATTGGGTATCTTCGGTTTCTAAGCTGACGTTTGGGCATAGAACGGTTAAATGCCCTAGTAATGGTTTCCATGATTTTTGATACAAATGCTTCCACTTCCTCTCTGTTTCGAGTTCTCGATTTTACTTCTTCGTATGCACAACTCTCCTTACATATTTCACTTAGTAGTACTTCCGCGTCTAGTTTGATGGCGTTCCAACCTTTACTTAAAATTCCGCTCAGGTTGCTAGCAGCCTGCCTCGATGATGCGTAAATACGAAAACTCACGTGCTGATGGTCGCTAGCCGTATAGTCTTCCAACACCTGCCATTCTACAATATTGGACGCTATTCCAGGTGTAGCGAGGGTGATGTCAATGATGGTGCCCCTACAGCCGGTTCTTCTAAATGTCGGGATCGTCCCTGAGTTCATAACGGTCAAATCCATTCTTGCAGCCATCTCCACGACCTCGTTTCCACGCGTATCGGACCATGTCATCCCCCATTCCTGAGATGTAGCATTTTAATCTCCAGCAATGACAAGTTTCCCATCGAGGCCACGAGTGAGGTCCTCAATTTCAGCAAGCTTCTTCCGGAAAGTCGCAATGTCGTCATTAGGTGAGAGGTAGCAGCTGACAAAAGTCAGACTGCCGCTACTAACCCAGAAGTAACCATTCCCGTTCCCCTTGTTTCTTACTGGGATATTATCAAAATTTATTACCCAGATCGCTGCGGTTCCAGACTCGTCAGTAAACCAATTAGGGTACGTCGGATTAAGGTACTGCTCGCTTCTGATGCATAAGTCAGTCGTATTCTCATTAGCCAGTTTAAAGGTGAGATCCTGTGCCAGCTTGGATCGCCTCAGATTTCCTTGCATGACTACTGCCATCGCTTTTTCGTTTTCCAAGGCTTTGCAGCTTCCTGGTATGCTGTACACTTGTAGGTTTCCGAAGCATGATCTTCAACGCTCCCATCTTCCCTCTTCGCACAAAGGAAACACCTCGGTTCGCTTGTGCATTCTGCCGCTTTGTGACCTTCCGTCCCGCACTTCCAGCACAAACCGCGTCTATCCACATCTTTACATTCCGAAGCCACGTGCCCTGGCAGCGGAAACACCGGGTAACCCCTATTTTTAATCGGACTCGACAGTTTACCCAGCCTATTTTTCGAGAGAGCTGTCCTCATCACACAACCTTTATCAACCCCGAGGAAATCTTCAAGGGCATCTTTGACCTCCTAGACTTCCGTGACTGTATTAAGATCACGGATCTCAATTTGAGCTCTAGGGACGAGCTGTCGAACCCGTCCGTGTTCTCCTATGGCTGTTTGTATCGCGATCTCAAATTTAGTTTTATTATCGGCTGTCCCGCTAAGCTCTACGAGTACATCAACTTGCTTGGTCTTTCTGATCGCCTTAATTTTCACATCCATTTATTCCGGATCAACCTTTTTCCTAATAACTTTGAGCACATCCGTGTATTTTTTGCCTTCAGCTGGCTTAATAAGAACAGCCTCAGGTCGAACCCTTCTAGCCCTTGGACGTTTCGACTCTGCAATAGCCTTGTGTTCGCCTCGTCTTTCAGTCTGGCTTCTATTTTCCAGGTCATTTTTTGGTCTTCCCCCCCGTCTCACAACTTCAGTCCACCTTTCATTGTCTTCCTTCGGATTCTTGCTGCTCGGCTGAAACCCCCTATTTCTTCCGGGCTAGGTGTGAGGTTTCCAGCCCTCTTCCTCTTAGCCCTTACGAAAAGATATGACAGGAAAAAAATGACAGGTGTGTCATTTTTTCCCTGTCATTTTTTTTCTGTCATTTTTTCGCGACCACAAGAAAATGACATGGAAACGACAGGCAAAATGACAGGAAAACGACAGCCGTAAATGACTGGCCCTGATTGGCCATAATTTATTATAATATCGTCTAACATTGTTGTTGGATCCAGGTTTTGGTGGACACCCGCCGGTTGCTTCGTCGTCCGCCTCTCCTTCTCCTTCATCCCCACTCCTGCTCACACTCTCGGAATGTTCGCTCTCTTCCTTGGGAGAGTCACGACGCTTCAGTACGCTTGTAGCCTTCTAACCGACAACAGTATAATAAAGACAAGTGACAAGTGAACTCCGCCTCAATTCTATGCCGAACTTCAACCCAACATTGGTCCAATCGAGCCGGATATTTCATGCGGAGGCCATACACCTGTGACACCGGCGTGCCGCATCCTCGCAGCCGACTCCTCGTGCTTCCGACGACGTCTACCCGAGCGTTTCCGGTCATCCATCTACGAGCCTGCCCGGACGTCGCCATGGAATCAACTACTGGGCAACCGTGTGAGTAGGCTAACAATCTGGTGTGATTTTAATGTGCGGAACTATACCATAAAACCCTTAGAAAGGTTAATAATTGATAGTGGCATAACGGTTAGATTTTCGTTAGACAATAATATATTGGTATATTAATATGTGTATTGGGATATATATATATATATATATATATATATTATATGTGTTATTATATGTATGTGTATTGATCTATATGTGTATATTAGTGTGTATTGACGTGCGAATTCCATTATTGAAGAAAATAATTATCAGCTCTGAAGTATTTTGCTCATCAGAGCTACTTATTACAGCACTTATTTATCAAGTTGGATGATTATTATAGGTGAACGCTATTTTTTTTCTGATTTTTGTGATGTTTTACGTGTATTTAATATGTCATCTACGGCCATATTGGTTAGTTCACGTAGGGGACGACAGTGTCGCATAGCATGTTTAAATCCCCAATTCTGTGTCAAAGCTACGCCCTATGTCTCTAGGAGATACGGCCCTGGCTCTTTTGTGTGGTGTCCAAAGCTACCCTCTGTCTCTAGGAGATATGGCCCCTGCCTCTATTTAGTGGTGTCCAAAGCTACGCCCTCTGTCTCTAGGAGATACGGCCCCTG
>CAKNXH010002387.1:895419-949591 GCA_932178445.1 Andricus quercusramuli | reverse complement strand
GTGGTGTCCAAAGCTACGCCCTCTGTCTCTAGGAGATACGGCCCCTGGCTCTATTGTGTGGTGTCCAAAGCTACGCCCTCTGTCTCTAGGAGATACGGCCCCTGGCTCTATTGTGCGGTGTCCAAAGCTACGCCCTCTGTCTCTAGGAGATACGGCCCCTGGCTCTATTGTGCGGTGACCAAAGCTACGCCCTCTGTTTCTAGGAGATACGGCCAATGGCTCTATTGTGTGGCGTCCAAAGCTACGCCCTCTGTCTCTAGGAGATATGGCCCCTGGCTCTATTGTGTGGTGTCCAAAGCTACGCCCTCTGTCTTCAGGAGATACGGCCCCTGGCTCCAGTGAACCGTGTCTGAAGCTACGCCCTCTGTCTTCTCTCTAGCGCAACGCTTCAGGAAATATGGCCCCTGGCTTAGTACGGCGCCTCCCACTTCCCCTTCTCCCTTTGCTTCTACAGATACAAGCCGACTCAGGACACAGCGCGCACTATCCATCGTGCTGCGCCAAGCAGCCCGGAGGATCCTCGACCGGTCCCGTGAGGAATGGACTGAAGGCCCGGCGCTGAGCAGCCCCGAGGTGTTGGACGAGTACTGGAGGGACTTCTCAAGTAACCACGTGGAGCTGATTCACTACCCGGAGACACAGGACAGCGATTAACTCATCAACCGCGGGCAAGGGTCGACTGTACGATGTGCAGGTTCACCGCGTGACCAGTCCTGCCTCCATCGGAGCTTCAGGTTCAGTCTCCAGTGCCAGGGGTTCAGCCAGATTGTCAAGGATTGAGTTGCCTAGGTTCAGTGGACGACTACAGGACTGGGAGTCCTACCGAGACCTCTTTCGCGCACTTGTGCACGATGAGCCGACTTTGAATGACGTTGAGAAGTCATTCTTCCTCAAGTCGTGCATCAAGGGGGAAGCGCAGGAAGGGCTGAACTGCATCGCGATCACCGGACCCAACCACGCAACAGATTGGGCCGCTCTGGAGTCTCGTTACGATCAGCGACCGGTCCTAGTACACGACCATCTCAAGGCTATCTTCAACAGGAAAGCTCTGAAGGAAGGGTCAGCGGCTGGAATCCAGTGGCTCCTAGACGAGCTGGAACGGCATCGCAGTCAACTCGCATCCCTCGGCCGTCCAGTCGCTCAATGGGATGATTGGTTCGTCACAGCAGCGAGCCTCAACATGTACTCCAACACAAGACGCGGTTGGGAGGCGGAGACTAGCCGAGCCGAGAGGACCACAGCATCGGCCGCGAGGGGCTTCCCGACGCACGACCACCTCACCACCTACCTCCAACAGCGTTGTCTGATGTTGCAGTCAACTACCACAGGCCGCGCCTCCACAGTCCCGGATCTCACTCGAGGCCAGGCCAGATCCCGTGCCCTTAGGAGTTTCGTGACGACCGCCGCTGCAACCGGCTCTTGCCCCGCTTGCACAGGGACCTTGGCTTCTGCGAAGCGTTCAGAAAGCTCGACACGTCAGAGCGCAAGAACCTGGTCATCAGCAACTAGTTCTGCTTCAATCGCCTGCGGGAAGATCACATCACATGTAACTGCGCATCGTCGTCATCGTGCGGATCGTGTGGCGGGCAGCACCACACGCTAATCCACGAGGGAGAGCGCGCTAGAACAGGCCCCTACGGCGCCATCCCTGCGAAGCGGCCCCGACACTACATGACAACAGCCGAAACCACGGCGCCCCTCACTGACGACTTCGTTGCCGCAATGGTCTGAATGCAGCGAAAACAGGCAGCCATCGGCATGACTAGCTGTCCCGCTTACGGCCCTTGTCACCCGCTGGAGAACGCGCTAAATCGCCTACTGCGCTGACGACAGGATGATGTTCCGACAGACCCGAGTCTGACCCCCTACATCGGATCCTGAGGAGCCCGAGACCCGACATCGCCGCAATCAACTCGTCACACTACTCGAAGGCAGCGGCTTCAACCTTAAGAAGTGGGTGCCGAATAGCCCCGAACCATACGAGGACATCGCCCCAGAGGACAAATTTCGACCGACATGGCTCCCATTCTCGACCGACGGAGCGGTCAATGAACTAGGGGTCGCCTGGGATCCTGCGAAAGACTGCCAATTTGCCCCTTCACCCGCACACAGTAACCGCCAATTCACGAAAAGGACGATCCTCGACGAGTTCGCTCGCATCTCGACCCATCTGGGTGGCTCGCTCTGGTCACGGTGGTCGCTAAAATGTTGATCCAAGACCTGTGGCGAGCCAATCTCGACAGGGACACGCGCATGCCTGAGCCTTGATCCCGCAAATGGCTCGCGTTCCAGGAGACGATGAAGGAAGTGGACAAGATGATGATCTTGTCTCACGCTGGATTCGACAGCACTAATCACGACGGATCGAGCTCCATGCCTTCGCGGATGCGAGTCTTCGGGCAACATCCGCAGCACTGTACTCCAGAACCAACGACCACGGCAATGACTAGGCAAAGGCCTAGCGCCCCATGTCGACGACGCTAGCCTCTTGCGAGTTGGCGGCGGGCTCGGCAACCCGATGAGAAGCACCCGATCATCCTGGACACACGCAGCCACCTTGCTGGGCTCATCATCGACTGGTCTCACCTCCGAAGCCTAGACGCCGACTTTCGCGCGACGTACACACCCCCACGCAATCCGACGCACCTGGATAGTCGACGGAACAGCACAGGTCAGGAAGCGCGTTCAAGACTGCACGGTCTGCACCTATACCAATGCTAGACCCATGAAGCAAGCGACCAAGAGCTATGTCGCCTTTTCATTTGCCTGACCAACGAGGCCGTACACGTGTAGCTCGCGGGAGACCTTAAGACGCAGATCTTCCTCGGGGCACTCGACCGCTTCACCGGCCAACGCGGATAACCCCAACAGATGTGGAGCGACAACGGCACAATGTTCCACGGAGTGAACACCGAACTTCGTCGCCTGCTGCGAGCCGCAGAGATAGATTGGGGCCTCGTCGAGGGAAGCCTTGAACAGCAGGGCATCACCTGGAACTTCATCCCTCCCTCGGCTCTCCACTTTGGCGGCCTTTCAGAAGCGGGCATCAAGTCTGCGAAATCTCATCTGCGACGAGTCGCCGGGCCCTACAAGCTCACGTTTGAGGAGTTCTCCACGCTGCTTATCAACAATGAGAGGGTTCCAAACTGCAGACCCCTCACGCCGCTTACCGGCGATCCAGAAGACATCGAGGCCACGCAATTCTATGCCACGGCCCTCTATGGCCGATACACCTTTGGATCACGCAAAACACTAGACTTTGGTCAAAGGCCTCCGCGACCACTTCTGGGCGCGCTGGAGCCGCGAGTACTTAAACAAACTCCAACAATGAGCCATGTGGGCCCGGTCAAACCTTGTGGTCAACGACATGATCGTCATCATCGACCCTCCTCTTGTCAAGCCCAGCGGAACCTGGCCACTCGGGAGTATAACTGCCGTTCAACCCAGGCCGGACCGAGAGCCCGCTGACCCGCATCTGGAGGATAGACCGCTCACGGCGGGCGGTAATCAGTCTCCTGAAGCCCCTTCAGACGGCGGGCGGCACCTAAATCAGCGGCGTGGATAAGCAGTTCTTCCACTGTCTGCTCCCGGCGGGCGGACTTGTTTCGATTTCGTTCAAGGAACGAGGCGGGCGGGATGTTGGATCCAGGTTTTGGTGGACACCCACCGGTTGCTTCGTCGTCCGCCTCTCATTCTCCTTCATCCCCACTCTTGCTCACACTCTCGGAATGTTCGCTCTCTTCCTTGGGAGAGTTACGACGCTTCAGTACGCTTGTAGCCTTCTAACCGACAACAGTATAATAAAGACAAGTGACAAGTGAACTCCGCCTCAATTCTATGCCGAACTTCAACCCAACAATTGTAAATCATCGACGAATTGCAGACTTATTCGTAAGCCATTTAAACTTTCCTGTAAAGCTTAAAAAATCATTAGCAAAATAAAACTAGTATGGACATTTTCATGATGAAACACCTCTTTGTAGCCTGTTGCTAATTCCGGATTATCTTTCCAACACATCAGTTGTGGAATGTGTTCGATTTGCCATTTTAAAGACTTCTTATCCTTACAAAGTGCTAAGCTTAAGTACTACGGGCAAAAATTTCAGACTATTTTCAATTTTCTTCATTCCCTTAACAAATTGACTGGGTTGACTGCGTGCTCCAATTCCATGATCCAACAAAGAATGGTTCCGCCACGCGCAACCTACGGACCCTTTGAATGGTTCACTTTTTTTTAGATGCGCTTGGCGAGACCATTCTTCGTTGGATCATGGAATTAGGAGGACGCATTGAACTTCTTGGGGGATGAAGAAAGTTGAAAATAATCTGTAATTGTGCCCGTCGAACTGAAGTTTAGTCCTTTGTAAGGAGAAGAAGGCATTAAAATGGCAAGTCGAACACATTCCACAATTTATGTGTTTGAAGATAATTCGGAATTAGCAACAGGCTACAGAAAGGTGTTTCATCATGAAAATTCCCATAATAATTTTCTCTTGCTAATGATTTTTTAAGCTTTACAGGAAAGTTCAAATAAGTCTGCAAGTCTTCGGGAATTTATAATGTTACACAATATTATTATAAATTATGGCCAATTAGGGCCAGTCATTTTCGGCTGTCGTTTTCCTGTCATTTTGTCTGTCGTTTCCCTGTCATTTTCCTGTGGTCGCGAAAAAATGACAGACAAAAAATGACAGACAAAAAATGACAGACAAAAAATGACAGGGAAAAAATGACACACCTGTCATTTTTTCCCTGTCATATCTTTTCGTAAGGGGGGTTCGGGTGTGTTCTGGATATTTTTTGCCAGTACTGTCCTGACTTCCTGGTTTAATTTCTTTATCTGCGATACACTGGAGCTTGCATAAACATGCAGATTCTTACGGTCTTTCTTCCATTTTTCTCTACTATTTTTAGCATTCTCTAAATGGTATAAGATCTCATCCAATCCTTGTGGGATATTTTTCTGCATATTTCTGTACTTACTACAGAAATTCTGCAGACTCACCACTTGAGCCCGTACTAGTTGAAGGAAGTCTTCTTGCTTCTTCACAAAGTCCTCAACTTCTTCCGTTTTTTCCGCCCACCGGCGAGAATGCTTGGCCGAAGTAGTCCCTCCTTCGATTCAAGCCGTTTGATACTTGCATCTTCTATCTCCACATTTGCCCCTGTGCTGCCTGCCATGTCCGTGTCCATAGCAAAGTCGCTATCTACGATGGTAATACACTCCTTCTCCGTTTGGTCTTCTCTTTGTTCTGAATGAATGCCGGTATGGCTTTGAGGCTTCCAACCAGTGACAGTTTCGCACTTCCGAGAGCACTGATCACTCTCTTCTGGAATCTTCATACCTCTCCTCTGTTCCCTCTCCTTGGCAGTGACGTTGCAGTCGACTGGAGCTGAGAATTCCATCACAAATATAGTTATTTTCTCGCAGTCCTGGAGAACGATGTCAGGCCTCGATTGTGCAACGGAGACTGCAGTCAAAGATAATATTGCAGTCCGAAATTTATAGTTCCAGAAAATTTGGCACTTCTCGTTTTTGACAACTGACTCCATCTCCCTCGGAGATAGATTTGAGCGCACTAACACCATCTATACAGAATTTCGTAGTAGTTTACCTCGAATGGTAACTTTCGATTTTGTGGGTTTCGTGCAGGAATTTTGGATTATGGCCCACTGTGCGACGTGTAAAATTCTTATCCATCAGTGAAAAAAACTAAGAAATAGAAAAAAGTAATTTAACTTGTTGAACAATTGCAAACATTGTTTTTCCTAACTTTTTCCTTTTAAAAGTTGAATTTAAACAATTTCCATCCAGTTAAACAAGATATAGTTAATTACAATGAAAATACACTCTTTACATTCATGAAGTATTCAATAATTTAACAAAATGTCAACAAATTAGTTAATTTTTAGCAACAAGAAAAAAGATTTGGCAACGAAAATAATGAATCACCAACCAAAAAAATTAATTTTTGACAAAGCAGTTTTGCTTTCAACTAAGTAGTTGAATTTTGAACCAAAAAAAAAGGTTTTGCTGTCGCAATCCACGATTAGCGCCAATCTTGAAAATTTAATTAAATAGTTATATCAGAAGAAAAATACTAGGACCAGAGTCAACTTTACATAATGATTCGAGCAAGAACTGATGTAAATACCCTGTAATATGTAAAGAGAGGCTCAAATTTTTGATAGAACTAAGAAAAATTAACCGTTTGTGCTCAATGTCATCGTTAACATAAATATTACATTTTTCTTACTGTTTGACTTTGAAAATACAATATTATTATGAAAACAAAATAATTTAATTACTATCATGTGACAAATATGTTCAGAATTAGCAGCAAATGGAGCCTTATAGAGAACTCAAATCCAGTTCAAATAGTCGAATTTAATTCTACCTTGATGAATAATCTGAAAATACTTTAAAAATGTATTTTTTATGTTTTTAAAATTTTAAAAAAATATTAAGGGTACAGTGTCGATGAAAAAAATAATCTGCTCATTTTAAAGAATTGTATACAATTCTTTAAATTTGGCAGGTTATTTTTTTTATGAGTAAGTAAAAAAAATTTTGCCATTTATATTGAATTTACTGGAATTTTCTCGCTATGATGAAGAAACTTCTGCAAATCATATACTACAACGTTCTCAAATAATGTAAGATTTTCTGTCACGTTCATAAAAAGATGTTGAAGAATAAACCGGTTTTTTTTTCGAAAGAAAGGGTAATTAGTTTGCGCCTAGCGCACACAATGTTTTTTTTTAAATTTTGGTCGCTATATTGGATCAGATATTTTGAATTTAAAGTTTTTGATCCAATCTTTTAAATCTGTGACTCGAAAATTCCCCAGAAAATTAGTTTTATACGGATCAGATAAGTTTTTAGACACAAATTTATTAAGAAAAATGATTTTCTCCTTCCGCTCCGCTAGGATTCGAATGCCAGGTCAACTGATTGCCAGTCAGGTGTCATACCACTAAGATACTAGAGAGATCGAAGAAAAAACTGTTAAAAATGGTAGAAAAATAAATCGTCGATGTAGGTGATCCGAATTTATACCTGTAAGAACTCGACTTCCCATTTTTAGTGATTGATCCCTCGCAAATTGTTCGTTTTCTGGAAAATGAAATCCCGTATTTTGTTTTCAACGATAACCCTTGCTCCCGGAATGTTGAAGGAATAATTCTCACCAAATAACATTTAGTTTTTAGTCCCTCAATCATTTTTAATGTGCCCGAAAAATTCTTCATAAAATGCAAAGTAGCAGTTTTTAATCAAATTCATGATAAAGACGGTATTTTAAAAAAAAAATTTCAACATGAGTTATTTTTAATTAATAAAGGACAAGTTTCCAAGCATCTTTTAAATCATTCTTAATTGCTTGAATATTACAACGACAGACCGGTGAAACCTTTGTTTGTCTTGAAGACACGAAGCGACCCAGGAATGGCAGCTTACGTTAAGAACCAGTGATAGTTTCTCACCTCCGAGAGCACCGATCACAAGGAAAATTTATCACTTTAACCGAATATTTTGGTTACAGTCAATGCCGCTCTCTTTTAAGGTTTTCGTACCTCTCATCCTTTTCCTTCGCGTTGGCAGTGATGTTGTAGCAGGGACGCGGTCAACACCGTAAGAGCAACAAAGGTGGTAATAGAGTCTTAGGACTGCATTATATCTGTTGAGATACGTCATTATAACCCAGATATAATGTGTTCTAGGTACTCAGCGTGTGCATTAAACGCTCCGCACCTATCGCTGGGAAATTCTTCACATAAAATGCGGTCACGGTATACTAAGTTAGATATGACACCGTCCGGCCATATGAAAATTAAACCCTCTGTACCTGAATTAAGCCCTGATGATATGAGGAAAGTAAATGTTCGCACCTTCGATAAGGACTGTTTTTCTACATTTCTGTGAAAGTTTCCGTGCATTTTTTTGTCAAGTAGCTGTTGGCAGAATTTTCAAACCTCTGCTTTTTTACTTTGGATTTTAGAAGTGAAGCATCTAGATAGAGTAATGAACCTTTCTCCCTTCTAATGTTAAAATTTAGGCCAAGGGCCTCGGCCACCTGCTCCGTGGAGCTTTTTAAAGGAACGCTCCTCTGCCAATCATCTCGTTATGAAGACATTGGAGATTCAGAAGTCCGCGTTGGCCTTGACGGCGTGAGATGCATAATCGCTGAACGGATGAATTTATATGCAAGCTCTTATGCATATGCATGATCTTACGTGTGGCGATATCAATAGCCGTAAGCTCGGTCTTCGTTAACTGATGTTACGTTCTGAATGCTGCATTGGATCCTTTTTTGATTTTCTGTCTCAAATTACGATGTGAGATAGGATGGGTAATATTTTGTGGGTTTCCACATGGGTTCTTATATGAATACCGTTATGGAAACCTATGAATTGTTCCTACATGAAACATGGGATTAAAACTTTTTTTAATGAAATATGTTTTGGAAGTTTTGGGTGCATAGTCGGCAATCTTATTAAAAAACCCCAAGAATACTGCGCAGCCGTAGCTTCCATAGAAAACTATACTGCGAACTCCTTAAATATTAATTTGCAAACCCATCCATGACCATGTATGATGAACCTTCATAAAAACCCATGATAAGAACAGATATAGATTCCCATACTATATTCATATCTAGATCGTAATTCGAGACAGAAATTCAAAAGAGGATCCCATATGAGTTCCAATATAGTTTACTATGTAGGCTTTTTCAGTAGGGACTATTTCGTCTATTTATTCACGAGACCCATCTGGTAACCCTATTTATATTGCATTATTCATATTCATTCAGTGTACAAAAATTTAAAAAAAGCAGTCTGCGCCTAGGAAGCGGCAACCCTTCGCGCAATATTGCATGTCGTGTTGCCGTGCGCAGCTTTTAATTCTTAATATTTTTAACTCATGAATAAATACAAATTCATGAAATATAAATGAGTAAAAAGATAAAAAGTAAAAAAAGTAAAATTGTTCTATGTGCAATAATAACAGTACATTTTTTTTGTCTGTTTCGTTATTCTTTTTTTAAGCGAAGAATTTTTCAAAACGTCCCTGATTTTTGTTATCAGTTGAATCCCATTTTAAGGGGGCAAATTTCATGGCCCGGTGCTGAGCTGAGTCTGCTGGAAATTAGGATAAATATTGAGAAAAACAATTACTTGATAAAGAGATTATTAAGAATATGTGCGAAAAATGCAAAAAATCGCCGTTTTGGGCAAAAATCAGCACATTTCATGAAAAATCAGTACATTAGCGCCAAGGGTAAAAAATCAGCACATATGTGCTGAAAAATAAGCGCGTCTGGTAACTCTAAACATAAATGTGTTAAAAGATAAAATGAGTGTTGAGTTATATGTGAAATTGTGAATAAATTTTTAAAAGGATGAAAATGTGCCCAAAATATGTTACTTTTGCGATCACGCAAATGCGTAACCCCTTCGTTCATGTTGTCCGTTAGGAATAAAATACTGCGACTTTTTTTGTATTATAAAAATCTTTTTTATGTCACTTTCTACAATCAGAAAAAAAATTGTCTTAAAACAAAAGCATTATATTTCTGCTTGTTTTGTTTTAAACCATGTGAATATCTTTTTTACACAAATATAATTATTTTTCTGTGAGATTAGATGAATTTAGTGGCATAAGGATCATTTTTCCTGCAGAAATATTCTGTCTGAGACCAATGCAAAACCTCTTGACTTTAAAATAAAGCAGGCTGGGTCAACTATGTGGGAAATAAATGACGATATTAAGTGCTCTCTGTGATAGGCAGGAGAACTACAAGAGCGTACATGTGTTCGTGCCTATATATGTATATGCCCATTCCTTATATGTATTAAATAGTAAAATAATTTAGGAAAAAAAATGAATGAAGACAAAATGAAGAAAATAAGAAACGCAAAATAATAAATTAAAGATAACTGGCATTCTATTTCCCATTTAACGTTTCTCATTCACTTCCTTTTGCCTTTATTTTAAGTTTAAAAAAATAGTACTACATGTGCATCATGCAGTGATAGCAAGTTACAACACAAATAACTACTATTTGCCGCACACTCGCTTTTTACACAAGCTTCTGCCATCTGCGATGGGCAGGAGAACTAATGTCGCACCTCTTACTGCCTGAATTTAAGAGAAAATTTCACTTGTGTCAAGAAAAATCCTTTTGACGCAAAATTACATTTCCCTGGGTGCAAGTAAGAATTTTTGCGCTTCACGGAAAGAAATACGTTGATATCTAGAGGTTTAAAATATTTTTTTAAATATTTTTAAATTAAGATCGAACAGAAATCCATTTTATCATGAATAATTTTCTGCAAAATGAGCATGAGAAAGATTCAAAATTAAAAAGTAGACTTCTAAACTATCTCACTTTTCGGCTCATTAGAGACAAGAATAACCAACTGAAAAAAGAGGGAGAAAAGGATTAAAAGTCAACCAAAAACCAACCTCTAACTTTTTCCTTTATCCGTCTTTTTTTATAATACCAAGGAACCAACATGTTTTGGAGTCAATTTGTTAAGTGATGACACATGGAAGTTTGCAATGAACTCTGGTACCCTAATAGCTCGGAACGTTCCCCGAACGTGTAAAATGTGCGCCCCTTGGGAACGTTCCACTGGGACCTGAGGGGAACCTTCCATACTGGATGTCATTTTTGAGTTTTGTGTGCCACATATACTGCACTATAATATTATATCCGTATCATAAATTGACATCGATTTTGACCTATCACTGACGGTTTACGCGTTATTTATTGATAATAATAACAATAACATTAATTTATGTTTGGAACGGTCCCAAGCGGCGGACATTTTACACGTCCCGGGAACGTTCCTTGCTATTAGGGTATTCTGTTTCTGTGCATAATTTTGGACCATGATCGAAAAGCTTTTCCTGACATTCTTAACAGTAATACTCACCGTGCCACATGGTAATTTCAACCATTTTGAATAAGGATCCTTACTCATACTGATAGGTGCATTAGGAGTGCAGGCAAGATGTTTATACCTCACTGCGAGGTAAATTGTACCTCTTACAAGTACTGGGTATTACGTCGCCGTATACCTGCTAGCATCGTAAATAGTAGGCTTTTGTGCTATGCCACATCGTATACCTGTTCAAACTAGTAAGTCATACTGTCGCAATATATCTACAAGTACCATGAAGTATAGTTTTTCGAAGATAATCACAAAATTGTAAAAAATATCGATTTCAAAATTGGTCCCACATAGTTCAATTCCCGAAAAAACAAGGTCTGTCCCAGATTTAGACCTATACTTTTCCCGAAAAAACCTGGGATAGACGTGGTTTTTTTCGGTAAGTATACTACTGATCAATTATAATCATCGAGAAATAAGTATTCTGTTATGCCCAGATGTGTCAAAATCGTACCCTTGACAGCGTCTAATAAATATGTTTAATACAGCTAATTGACTAATTTCGTTTTTTTTTTCTATAAGAATATTCAATTAAAAATGTAAGCTTTATTTCAAAAAGGAGATTCTTCTTTACTTTTGGAAACTGATGCAATTAAATGCTGTTGAATTTTTTCCTATATACTGTAAGGTGGTTTCCCCCATATAAAGAAGGTTGACATTAAAATAAGTTGTATTGACTTTTAATGACATGAAAACCTCTAAAAGTAAGTTGTATTTTCCAGTGATGTAGTCAAGGCCTGGCGGGCCTTGGCGGTGCAAGGCCGCCTTCTTGTCACACGAAAAATTGTTCAAGTTAACATTCAAAGGACTATTTACACAGTGTAAAACCCAATTTCTGTCAGCAATATTTTATGAAAATATGTTTATCGCAACGGATCATAGAATCTATGATTATATTATGATTCGGAATTTCCTGGCTACAGTGAATTATGTTCGTGGGATATTCCCAAGCTGTTAATTGATTCTGTTGGCCAAATTCATTTCAAATCACACAGATAATCTATGCTCGAAGCACGTAATTATTCGCCACTCAAATATGTTGTTTTTCGAAGAGAATGAGAGGACACGTATCTTGCCGACTTGTCAAACAATGTTTTTGACAATGTTAGCTGTATTTGAATTTAAAAAATTGAATATGCGGATTATCAAAGAATGGTCCACATTTTTTTTAATTTGTGTGGTATTTTTTAATACAATATAGATATGTGACTCTTGCTTTCTGATTCTGATACAATTTCTAGTCCTTCTTCGAAATTCGTTGAAAAATTAAAAAATATTCAAAGTCATTTTATTTAAAATTCCATCGTTTTTTCCTTCTGATTTTTTATAGATTTGCTCCGTGACCTCAGGGTGCACGAGACTTTTATCGGATCATCGTATTGAATCCGTCGCTGCGAGCGGGTCCAGTTTTTCAGATTAGCACCCGCTTTCGGCGAAACCCCGCGGTTGTCCTTATTGTTTTTTTCAAAGGAGAATTGTAAAATGCTTTATGCAATAACCACATTCGAACTTTAAGGACGGATCCTTAAGGAACGAAGGTTAGTGTCGGACTGACCTGAGAAAACGGCCTTACCGACTAAACGAACTTCTTTATACCTGCCAACTAATGTACTCAGAACAGCTTATCGCATTACTTCAAGGACATGGGTTATGGGCCAGTAAGCCGTACTTCAGCTTCCAACTTGTGTAGCCTGCTTGGCATGTTTCCACCTTTTATCCAATCAGGATGTACGCATCATCATCAGTAGTGTGGTGGTACCACACATCGGGCTCGTCGGCTTTCGGCATCCTGGTTGGATACATCTGGCTAGGCAGCGCGTCCTTGAGCCTTCCTCGACGAGGTTGCCTCTCGGAATGTCCTGCACCTCATTGTCCCGGACTGATGGTCTGTCTGGGGCTTATCTTCTTCTGCAGCGCTGGGGTAGCACTGAGGGGTGCCTTTGCACTCCTCAGCCCTATGTTCCTCCTTGCAGCACCTCCAGCTTGCCTTAGTCCTATCTGGACCCCTGCAGCTCGCTGCCATGTGGCCAAAGACTAGGCAGCGGTAACATCTGGAGACTTCTGTCTTCTTCTGCACACGACAGGACACCCACCACACATTGAGATGTCATGTGCAGAGAAGCCTTACCGCAAGGTCTTCACTCATCTCGACGAAGGATTTCAGATCAACTCTGAAGGACTTCTTCGTCAGACTAACCTAGATTTTACCGCTCGTTGATTCATCGAAGTGTCTTGTAACGGCAGCCTCCACTTCTTCCCCCTCGGTAGTAGTATCGAGGCCCAAGACCTCGACCTCGGTACGGGGATCGAGCTCGCGCACTCCTTGATGGCAGCCGACAGTTTGCATCTGCCTCCTGCTGCAGGTCCTAGTTCCACAAGGACCTCTCCATTCCTCGTTTGCCTGACTCCCTTGATTTTTACGCCAAGGGCGTCAGGCCTCACTTTCTGCTTGAGATCCTTGCGGACCTCGGCATTGCTCAGACACTCGGCCTGTTTGATGAGAATCGCCTCTGGTTGAGCTCGTCTCCGTGTCGTCTTCTTCTCGCTTGTCGTCCGTGCTGACGATGCAGCAGTTTCTTTTCCCTTCTTTGGTGTGGCCGACGCTTTCGCTGCAGCAGTGTGGGTCCTCACCTTTTTGGTCGCCGGTCTCGTTTCGCACGTCAAGACGGGGCTCAGAAAAGGTTTCCTCTCTCGCTTCCCAGATTGGGAAGTGACAGCCTCCACAGTTTCTCCAGGTTTGAATTCCCGTCTGGCTCATGATTCTCCTCTCCTGCGTTCTCTTCCTTTACCTTCTCTAGCTCCATACGGGTTCGCTTTCTTTCCTTTTTCCGTTTGTCAATAGTACACTGAACGTAACGGAAGTAACGCAAATTTTTACTAGTGCAGTCAGCCACTCTCCCCGTTAACTCTTGCACCTTACTGATTCCCTGCTTTATGAACCTATGAACATATTCAAATATCAGCTTGAATTGTTGATGCACTCTTTCTATATCCTCTCTTGCTTCCTTTTCTTGCGGCTCCTCAAACACGTACAAAGGACCTCCCAGCTCCTCACAAATACTCCTGTTCAAATTTGGTTTTGTTGTCTCCATGCTGTCCCCCGAGTAGCTAGGGAAGTGTGGGTCCACCCCCGCAGAGCCCCGCATGCGGGGTATGGTCTCAATACTCTAGGAGGCGACCTGGTATCCTAGAGCGCAGGCCTGCCCAAGTAGGGGAAAACTTCTTATTCACCACTTGTTTGAGTTCCACCACCACTTCCCTCTTCGCAGGTCCAGAGGCTTACGGGGTGGTCGCTCTCGTAAAGTTGAATGAGTAGAGATCGGTGGTGATGTTGAATTTCCATCTGGCAAATGAGCAGTTTTCCCCTACTTGGGCAGGTTTGTCCTAGAGACACCGTTTGGAACACCATACCCTGGCGCCATTCAGTCTTCGGTACACTTACTAACGCCTTGGCTTGGGGGTTTTCCTTCGGTACCATATCTGGACCATTGCGTAGTAGTAGTATATTAGTATATTATAGATATTCTGCTCTGTGCCCGTGCCATGGTGACGAGAAATACGAAAAAAGACAAAGGAATAAAATTGTTTCTCTAAAAAGGTTCTAGAAAAGATTCTCTTGACACATTTTTCTATCTCGCGGTATTTCGAGATTTTTGTGAAATCATTTACAAAATCCTTCAAGGTTTTTTATTCAACAATACAATTTTATGGCATCATCAAAAAACAAATAAGAACATAAATTAAAAATTTCAACAACTTTTACATGAGACTTTTTCCTTTGAAGTCGGAATTTTTGAAATACTCAACAATCTCAATTTTTTCTAACTTAATTATTTTTCCACAAAAATGTTGTTAAAAACTGTTAAATTAAGCCTTTTTAGTTTTTTGTCACAACATAGAACCGTATTGTTGAGAAAAACTAAATCTTCAGGGATTTTATACATATTTTCGCAAAAATCTCAAAAAGAAACAATTTTGTTCTTTTGATTTTTTCATATCTTGTGTCGTTCTGGCTAAAAATATGAATTTTCGTTTTTCAAACAAACAAAAATTCTCTCGTCTCATCAAGGCGCTGGCGCAGGGCAGAATATTATCAAATATACACTTTTTATTAGCATGAATCTAGAAAACAAGCAAGATAAAACAAAACGGTAGAATTTTGAATAAATTGCCTTTCAATATTTTCAAAAAAACTGTCGTCATTCTGTTGCTAACGGATCTAACGGATTTTGAAAGATAAATTTTATCAGAATCAGAAAGAGAAAGATAAATACCTCTATCAGATAAAAAATATCACACCTTGAACAAAAATTTTGATAATTTTTTGATAATCCGCATTTTCAATTTCAAAAGTTCAAGCACTCATAACTTGGTCAAAAAAAAGTTTCTAATAGTATATTGAGGACAAGTAAGTGTCCAAGTTTCAGAGTCACAGACACTTGCAATGAGCAAACGTCGACAAATCTTTAGTATAGGACTTTTTTCACTAAGCAGGTAAAAATTGCGAAATTAAAAAAAATAATAATTTTGTAATTATTGGTGATTTGAGAATAAGATATTCGGAATCTACCATTTTTTCAATTTCTGAAATATGTGATTTGTTTGTAAAATTTTAAGTTTTGATAAGTTTAAGGAACATAATTGAGAGACCGAGAACTAAATATAGATAAAAGCCCGCCTTTATCGAAAATCGTATTTTGCAGTTTCAAGTACTTCTGGTTTTAGCCTAATAATAAATGTTAGAAATGAGTGAAGAAAAAATTTATAGTTTGCCAAAAAATGTAGTTAAAGTTGGAGTGATTATTGAGAAATGATTAATGTCAACTGAGTAAAGCCTATTTTGTTTTTCCCCCTCTTGCTAAGATAAATGATGATGAGAATAAAATTTTGTTTTGTTTCGTGTGATGTTTTTTATACTAAAAGATCATTTTTGAAGTTTTTGAAGTATTTCCTAAATTAAAAACATTTAAAAATACGCTGTTAAATAATTGGAAATGACAATTAGATAAAGCCCAATGCGTTTTTTCTTTACGTTACTCTAAAAATTAAAAACAAAATGTTCATAACTCTTTGAAGTATAGCTCATAAGAATCACTTGCCTCTATGGTTTTATTATAATTTTCTGTTTTGAGTCATATCTTATTGTCAACCGCGCTTTGAAAAATTATATATTTTTTTAATTTCGTAATTTTGTCTTGTTGAGGAACAGTCAACGAGAAATCTTTATACCCCATCATCACATATGCTTAAAATTTGCTAGATATTTGTTGCTTCATATTAATAATAATGAATTTACAATAATTACCGTAAATTTCCAGGAACTTTGCAATAATTTTTATAATTTTTTTGGTAACTTTACATACATTTTTTGTAAATTTCAAGATATTTTTTGTAAGTTTCAGGTAATTTTCAAGAATTTAATTTCTTAAGATAGATACCAAGTCTGCAGCTTATTCTCTAAGTTTGCATTGCAAGTCAAAGTTCTTATGAAGGTACCGTTCTTATGAAGGCCACTTCATTTTTTAGGAATACACCAGTGATATTTTTTTCTTTCACGATAAAATCAATTTTGAATGTGTAAATGAAGTGAAAATATTTTCCAGTATACCTAAAAGGAATTTATTTCAAAAGATTTTTATTTTGCCCAGGCGTTTTTTGAATTTGATAAGAAATTTATTGAAAAAAAATTCAGTCGGTCTCTCACTATATAGATACAAGCTAAGACACGATAAAAAACATTTTCACTAGGTCTGACAACATATATCACACATATAATGGTCAACTAGTCGCTTTTTAGAAATTAAAAAAAATGTTAAAGTCGTTTAGGCAGGGTAAAAATATGTTCATTGCATTATTGCTACACGGGAATAAATTCACTTAGACTGAACTATTTTTTTGTGTGAATTAGATCTCATGATTATCTTCGGGACGACCTTGTGTGCAGGTTTTTTTAGCTGGGTTTACTTCATTCGTATGGAGTCGTCGTGATACCAATGAATTACTTTAGATTCATTCTCAATTAATACTCAATAAAGCTTGGGCTACTCCCCAAAGTCATTTTTATTAATTGCACCTTTTTTCTATCGTACATTTATATTTTAAAATGCGAATAAAAATTATTGAGCGCTTTAAGACACCTGGGAAAATTGGTATTTTCACAATTGTTGGACGAAAAGTATCCAATGCATGCTGCGAGTTTTGCAAACGGACGAAAGTCCCACCGACCTGAATGTTCAGAAATACGGCCGATGAAAACTTCATCCGGACACATAGCTCGCTACTTCCAGAATTTTCTTCATTTGATCAGTTTTCTTCCTTCTCCTTTTTGGTTGGCATCATTACGTAATGTTTCATAACCTGAAAAAGTAAATTTATATAATTAAATGTTTAAGAGTCGTTTATCCATTTCTATTTTGTTGGTCGTAAGAATCAATGGCATTACGTTTCTGTAGATACATATTTATTACATCACGATGATGATTAGTCTAACATACTCCAGTATTTGTGTTCCTCTTTTTTCCCATACTTCTACTGTACCCTCTAAAATTGTATATACTAGTCTTTCGTGCTTCAGGATGTGCCCTACATAAGGAAGAAAATTATGCTCGTTCGGAAATATTATATATAATTTCATTTGTTTTATACACGTTTTGTATGGAACAATTTAAAATTATACATAATTTCTTCCAGTATGTGTGAACTATATATAATTTTTCCTCTTCGGTATCAGAAAATCATGCCTCTCCTGAGTTCCATATTCTAAAAAAAATTAGTTCAAATAGGCGGAAAGTGCTCACGCAAGAAAGGATTTGTTATCAATATAATTACACCATTAACCCAAATCCCTCTGAAGGTAAGCGTAACTCACTCGCTTCTAGCCGGGAACCAAGAATTTCATATGAGAAATGTGAGAGCCGAAAGTGTAGGAGGAGGTATCAGGGGGAAAGAGTTTGAATTGTTAGATCAATCTATAATTCCCGTGTCGCTTATTAAAATAAGCCGTTCGTTTCGCAACATTGCTCTGATCCAGGTCGCTGATCAATCTCTAGCAAATAAACGAGTGTCGTTTTTACAAAAATTTCCTAATTTTCGTTGTTTTCTTACGGATAGAACAAAAACTACGCGTCCTATCGAAAAATGATTACAAAAACAATTGTAGATAATTTGTACAGCTTGACTGCAGAATGGAATTTAACAAATTTTGGTTTAATTTTTTTGTGGTTAAAACCGTAACCGTTCGCCCAAAAGGTGTGGCTAACGAACTCGGCCGTCCTTTTTGGTCCCTAAAAACATGTGTCAAAACGCAATCCAATCCGTTAAGTCTTTTGAAAGTTATTCAGTATAGGCCATAGGGAAACGGCGGGTACGGGATAGACATGTCCACAATACAAAAATACATTACTAAACCGACAACGACGACAATGACGACAATGACGGCGACAACGACGACAACAACAACGATGAAGAAGACGGTGACGACGGACTTTTTCCGTAAATATATATCCAAATGAAAAAATTCGATTCCCTTAAACTATTATCCAATAGCAGAACATTCTGACCAAGTTTGACTTAGATCAGACGACTTTGATTCATTGAGTCGAAAAATTTTTGCTTTGATTGTTGAGCTCCTCAAAAATTAGATACCCTCTGAGATAAATTCGAATTAAAATTCCATCAGAATTTATAAAAATTTAGTATAGTTTGTAGATAGGGAATAAAAATCTTAATTCCATTTTTCAAATATTTTGAGAATAACGAATTTTTAAAACTTATTTGGGCCCTGCGAAATCTCAGAATACTGATTGATCGACTTTGGATCTGACACGCGTTGTATATGAAATCCAAAATGAAACATTCTCCTGCTAGTTTGTTTTTGATTTTGTCGCACATGACTAATTATTTAATCAGACAAGTGAGATAATATTTGAGAGAAGGATGTCCTGACTTTATGTACAATCGACCAGTAGCAAGTGCCAAGCGATCACATTGAATATGTAAATCACCTCGATTCACCATAACCAGTTAAATAATCACGTATAATATAAGAAAAGTATGATGTCACGCATTGAGGTACACTCATATTAAAAAAGCACATTTCTAAAGCGTCTCATATCTATTTTAACATGAAGGGTCACTATGCTTTGTGGGTCACAGGATCATAAGCTTATGTTAATTTGTCCTTATTATCATTAACAAACAGAATTCAACATCAATGTGAATAGTATTGGAAACTCATATCTCTTCACCAGGGTGTTCACGTGTTTCTATGTTGTGCTCAGGGATATCAAAAAAACTTTCCCAAAATCATCACAGTAGATGCCTCCACTGATTTTTGGTCAAATCAATGTACGAGGTCTCGGTCTTCTAACATCCTTCAGAAACCACCACAAACAGGCAACGATCTGAATTTGCCTCGAGATTTATTAGAAACTTCTTTCCATCTCTTACTTGGGAATAATGAAAACTTTCCAAAAACATCAACTGGTTAACTCCACTGATTCATTTATGAACTGAGTGCCCCAAGGGATCAGGTTGTAACATTCACATTAAACCACGACTGCAGGATACTTGTCTAAATGTGCCTTGAGTGGTATTCGGAATTAATTAATAAGGGAGTTTGAAAAATTTTCGTATGCATCAAAGTGATTTGCCCAACTGATTTATTTATCAACTCAGTGCCCCATTGAATCCGGTTATAACATCCCCAGGTTATCACCCCTACAGGTACATTTTTTTAATTATCGTTAAGGGATGCAGATTCAGACAAGTCTCACTGTTTGAAGTGCTTTCCTGGGGATGTAAAAACATTATCCCCTGGGATATTGGGTTGATAATTGAATCAGTTGGGCCATCCACTTTGATGTTCGTGGAAATTTTTGTGTGTTAATAATTTATTGCTATTTCCCATTTGAAAAGGCAATTAGTTGATTTTACATTATCATTATAACGTAGAATTTCACGTTGCCAGTTTTCATCAAATCTCCACATTTTGATACCCCCTGAGCGAAGAAAAATGTGTTTTACAAGGATGCCTGTCTGTCTGTCTGTAGTAGCAGTTGTCTTTAGACGTGATAACTTTCGAAAGAATTATGGGATTGGATTGTACTTTGGCTTATTATTGCAGGGCTCAAAAAGTAAGTTTAAATTCGTTAACTAGCCTTCTTTTTACCAACGAATCTGATTTTATTCATCAAAAGTGCTATTTACGTAAAAAATCAGAAATTAAACTTTTCAGCAAAACTGTAGGAGATACAAAAAAGGAGCAAAATTGTCCACCTCGACAAAATCTACAAATATGGATATTTTTTTAGGCGCATAGTTTTTGTTTTAAACGCAAAAAATGTTGATTAAAATTAAAAATTTCATTTCTTGGTCAAACTATGCAAAATATGAACGAACGTTATGGTGTAAAATTATTCATCTTAAAAATATATACACACCTTCGTGAGACCATGTTTTAATAAGCTTATAGTGATTGTTTAATTCTTAAAAAATGTTTTTAAAAAAATGATTCCGTTTTCCGGTAAAACTATGCAAGGTACGAAACAATTTTATTCAACAAACTTGCTTATCTCAAAAAGATCTACAAATTTTTTTCCACCCATTTTCATGAAAATGTATTGCTTTTGTTACAATCGCTGAAAATAACATTTAAAAAAATTCAATTCTTGGAAAAACTTTTGATTAGGTCTGATTTTGATTTACATTATTGTTGCCAACTTTGTGCAAATTTGAAATGGTCGTTGACCTCTACTCAAAAACTTAATGGACTATAGCCATCTGTGCACGTGCACCTGAATACTTGAATGTATACAGTTGGGCATGAACAAAGAAGCTACTTACGTGCAGAGTTGACCTCATACTGTTTAAAAGGAAAGAGACTAATATAAAGCAAGAATAAAAAGATGAAATCTACTGCACTTACATATTATGTCTTCCAAAATTTTCGGAAATAATCGAGTATTCTGAAAAAATACACTTTGTTCATAAATCGGAATCTGACTGTAAAATGCCTGTCATACTTAAAAGAAAAAAAAAATTAATTCTCTTGAAAGAAATGTTAATGTTAGTCGAGTTCAAAAAAGTATCTTTTGGTGAATTTAAAAAAGGTTTAAGTAGAAGAAACAGGTTTTTATGTAATACATAGAATATAGATACAAACACTTATGGGCTTATAAAAAATTATTTCAAAAATGGTAAATTTGTGAGATTGCGGAGAACTCTAATACCAATTATATATTCAAAAACGTATATTCAAATAAATAATTTTCTGGATTCTATGGACTTCAAGGCCAAATCTTATCAGAGTAGGAAAATTATATTGCATGTAAACATAATCTCAAACATTGGTTAACTCTTCCTCCGTTTATAGTCATTTATCGCGGATTTTATTTGCAAAGTTACGTAAGAGGCGCATAAGTTCGTCGCATCGCGGACCAATTAGCAACCGTAATTTATTATCTGACCGAGACGGTTCACAGTATTTGACATATTGAGAACCAGAATATTTATCTTTGATACAATTTTTATTGTAAAATTCAGAATTATAAGTATCTAATAAAATTTGTAACTACCTATGTGCATATCAAAATGTCTTCCTGATTTTCTTGAATGATATTTCACGCAGATGATTTCACCATCGATAAAAGCTATTGAGACCCTGGGCCATTTCCTAAGTGACCGGTTCCGTTTCGTCGCAAGAATTTCCGCGTTCCTTTGTGAAAGGTTCAGACAGTAGAAAACAACGGAATCTTCATATTTTCAATACAAAAGACTTTCATAATGTAATATTAATCCAAAATCATTTGATATCTTTTTCTGTACCTTCTGAATAGCGTACAAAATTCTTAATTTTTTTATACAACGTGTTGTGTACCTATTTCTTTTCATAACCAGCGCTACGTTTTTTCCATCATTCACACAACTATTGGAAAATTACAAATTTTTACATTCTCATATGAGAAGGTATTAGATTTGTGTAAAATTTGACCCTCGCCCCCCGTTTTTGTCAAATGTCCACGTTTTGAGACTTTCTCAACTTCGTGAATTTGTATGTCTATATGTCTGTCTGTCTATCGGTCTGTGTGGGTGTAGACTTTTAGTCTGTCAGCATGATAACTTTCGTAAGAATTGACAGATTGGATTAGCGTTTGGCATATTCTTTTAGTGCGCTAAACTGAAGGTCAAGTTGATTAGCTAGCCATTTTAGATGGAAATTCAAAAAGTTAGAGCATTTTCAAAATTCTGGACACCACTTTTTTTCAAGATTCAAAAATACTCTGTACTGTTATTCGTCTCATGACTTTTTTCAATAAAAAAATTACCAGAGTTATAGCACATACAAATTTTGAAAAAAAACGAGATGAAAATTTCAAGCCGAATAACGCACTATATGAAAAATAATAAATCTTTAGAAAGATACAACAGGACTGGAGTATCAAATTGAAGATATTTCTTTCGATGAATTCTACAAGACAAGCTGCTTACGTGGCCTTTATCCTAGTCAGACATAGTCCTCACGCTTACATATGTTTTTTTTCTAAGTGGTAGAGTACGACTATTTCCTTCCAATTTGTTACAAAACGAAAAAAGTTAATTACTCGCTCTCTCTCGTTAAATAGTTATATTTAGTAGTTATTAGCGTGAAATTATATATTTCGTTTCAAGCTTTCTGGAATTCAAACTAAAAAAATGGTGGATTGGGAGAGAGACTGATTTTTTTCAACAAGTAGATTTTTTGTAAAGAAAATTCGGTGAAAAATTAATTTCGGTAAATCAAACCATTTTTTATGTATAGTACAAATAATTGCTAAGGCGGGTGTCGCACAATGCAATTGTTTATTTATGTTCTAAAAAAATTAGATTTAGAAAAAAATTATTCAACACATGGACTCTATGTCTTCGATGAATTGAATGGCTTAATCAGTTTCTCCGTAACTCACATATTTAAACATAGTGTTTAAACAATTGTAGACTCAGTTATTTCTTCATAAAAAATCATCTATCATTTAAATGCTCTTATCACAATATTAGCTTTTCTGCTATACCAAATGGCATACCAAAGGGTCTCAATAGATCCAAAAAAATTGTTTATAAATTTATCAATATTGTAATCTCAGTACAGAATATTTTTTTCTACAACAACTAATACACTGAAGTATTTGTTTGAATAAATTGTTTATAATAATTGAATACAATTTTTCACGAAAAACAGGAATTATTTCTGTTATGTCGCGGGATGTCTCAAGGTCACATGTCCTTCTCTACATTTCGTAGGACAAGGGATGCAGAAGGATATTTTTTTATTATAATATTCAGTTTAATGTCCATTATTTCATCTTGAATGAATTTTTGTGTAACTGTATGTATAAGAGTTACTGTGTGTGGCCATTCTGTGCATATCTTAATATGTATTTGAATCCTAAATTAAGTGATTTTTTTTCATATTCTACTCCACTAGGTTTTATATTTTTACTCTAAAAATAATAGTAGATTCCGAGCATAATCCTCATTCTGGATTTTCTCTCAACCATTGGAAGATATGGCACAAACTTTCCTTTCTTTTATTCCTCAACTTTTTCAAAATTTGAAATAGCATTGACCATCTACTTTTTTTTTATACCATTAAGCCATTTCCCTTTTGGGGTAGACGTGACACTACCCGATTTGGGTGATGTTTCTAGGTGGATTATTTACTATTATTAGTGTGAGCTCACCACACCCACGACGGGCCAACAGCACGCAGTATTCCCGAACGCCCATCCATCCAAGTACTAACCGCGCCCTACACTGCTTAACTTCAGTGATCTTACGAGAACTGGTGTTTTCAGCGTGGTATAAAATCCCGACGAAATTTTTCATTAAGGGAACGACCATAGAACCCTAAGAACATCTGTCCCATTGTCATCAAGTTCGTCCGAACAACCATGCCAGAAATAGGTATGGTAGCTAACGTAACCACATGTTGGAATCGAGTTACAACCTATTTCATAATTAAGGGCTCATTTCGACTGTCTCGAAGAATAAGTCACTAACCAATTTTTCCGAAAACAGAGCGTATCAACTACATTATGCTTGGCTAGCGTGTCGTATCTCCATTTAAAAATACATAGAGATACGACACTTTAGCGAAGTAAAATATAGCTGATACACTCTGTATACGGAAAACTTTTTTAGTGACTTGTTCTTCGGGACAGTCGATTTAGAGTTAATGTAAGGCCCTTTTGAGAAATTTAATGCTCCACTATTTAAAAAAAAAAACAGTGTTACGCTGGCTTATGGTTAAGCTGACGTAACTCTATGTGAAATAAACGTTGAATCACATTACGACCTATATCATAATTGAGGGCTCATTTTAGGCTCATTCAATGCCCTACTGCCCAATTTAATGCTTCACTATTTTAAAAAACCAGGATTACGCTAGCCAGTAGCTTAAAGTTAAGCTGACGGAACCACACGTGAAAATAATATTGTATCGAGTTCTGAACTATCACATAATTAACGGCTTATTTAAGGCCCTCCAAAACCACCGAAAGATATTTTTCAAAAGCAACCCCTAACACTCAAAAACCACCCTTAATACAAATTACGCCAACGGCCATACCACGCTGAAAAAACCAGTTCTCGTTAGATAACTGAAGTTAAGCAGTATTGGGCGCGGTTAGCACTTGGATGGGTGACCATCCGGGAATACTACTAACTACATGCTGTTGGCATGTCGTGGGTGTGGTGAGCCCACACTTGTAGTTATTTACTACAAGAAACTATCCACCTAGAAACACTACCCGAATCGGGTAGTGTCACGCCTACCCCGAATAAAGGGAAATGGCTTAATGGCATACGCTCAAGTTGTAAATCTGTCCATATGATATTTGAGGGCTCACTCAAGGCTAATTTAATGTACTACTACGAAATGTAGTGCCCTGATTTTTTTTTAAAGAAACGTGGGGATACGCTGGCCTAACGTTAAACTGACGCACAATGGGGCAATTTGGCAATAACCGCGCAAGAATCTGTAACCGCGTCAAATTATAGTTAAAAATGATGAAACTGAGCACTCCGAAGTTATAGGTATCGACGAATAAGAATCTGCTACAGCAATTTTGATATTAAAAATAGGTGTGGCAGTAAGAGCGAACTTCTGGATAGTATCGTCCATAATTTTGTCTTCATAGTCAGGTCACGATTTCATTTTTTTAAATATCCACAGCTGTTTTGGACTCACTATCAGGATAATAAAGTCGACACTCTGGGATTCTCGATCACAAGTGGCTGCATCATGACTTCAACCGAACGCCGAGGGAATACACCCGACACTCGAAACGTATTTTTGGACAGTGACGTTCGGCGTCATGTTTGCCGTGTAACACAAATTTTTGATTAGTTAAAGCCACCTGCGCGTATGCGTACTCTGTGGTTCCAGAAACACCCAGAGCTTCAGCACGTTTCGCATCAGCCTTTGCAAAATTAAGCCGATTACCTCCGGAAAAATGGATATGTACTCGGAGCGCTTCCCCAACAGCTGCTTGATCAAAAGGCAGATGAACCCTGAGTCGAAATTTAGACCCTACTTTGAACCTGCAGCTCCTAATTAGAACCTGCTTTTACGCTATTTATACCTATAGCCCCTACTTTGAGGTTTTTACTCCTAGAGAATGAAACATTAGAGCCAGTGACGGCAGAAGGTGTCCGGTGGGTAGGGTGACGACCGGACCCGGGCTCGCTCAGGGTCCAGTAGAACGAAGCCGAAAAGTGGGGAAGGAAAAGCAAGGAAATGCTTCTGCGTTGTCCAAAGTTGTCAGTTCAGGCCCGGTCATAGTTTATGCAAGTTATTAATGGTCTCGCGGAACCACAGCGCGCACGTCTTGCTGGTCACCCAAAACAAATTATAAAATTATTTGAAAACTTTGCCTCCCCCCCCCCCCCCTCAACATAGCGTTCACCGGACCCGAGAATTTCTGTTCTGCCGTCCCTGATTAGAGCCCCCTTTGACTCCGTTCAAACCTACAGGCCCTACTTTGAATATTTAGAAGCTGCAACCCAGGAAACAAGAACCCATTGAAATGGTGACTCCGTGCATTGCGAATCTGTCATTTGCAGATTAAGATTTAAAAACCTAAATTGGTTTGCGACTATGTGAATTGGCCAGTTTCTCGATATTAACAGTAATGAAGTATCTGTAAGCAAAAAGGAAAGGATTCTTTTTAAAAATTTTAATTTTCTTACAAAACCGAAAATAAAGTTTTTATTTGAGCGTTGAGTTATCGAATGCTATCGTCCCAAGTAGTCAGAAAAGGATATAAATTAGATTTTCGACTTTCGAAAGACAACCAAATTTGGGGGTTACGGACAAAAAAACTAAATAAAAAATTGTCGGACTAGTCACAAACGGACTAGTGACAAATAAGTTCTCAAATTATATGATAAAAAACAATACAAACGAAGAATTGTATACTCCATGAGTTTTATTTCAATATGAAGTTCCTGAGGTACAGTTGATAGTGAAAGTATTTCTGCAGAGAAGGGAACCCATAATAAAAATTTATAACCATTACCGAAATTACGCCATTATTATTTTTATTATTACTATTGCCAGTGTAGGGGCTGGAGCATCAAGGTAGGGTCTGGAGCGCCAATGTAGGGTAGGGCCTGGACACCAATGTAGGTTCTAATTTAGACCCTACTTTGACGCTAAACGTGGAAAAACGGCCGATTTCGGACGTTTTTAGCGTCAAAGTAGGGTCTAAATTGAATTGAAATCGCTGCTTATTTTGAACCTACTTTCCTGCTCCAGCGCCTACTAAGGTAGGAGTTATAGGTTCAAAATAGGGCCTAAATTTTGACTCGGGAGATGAGGAAGCGGCATTAAGACCAACCGCAGAAAGCAGGCATCTTCTGAGATATGATCGCGATTTCGGAACAAGGAACAAGGAAGAAAATTAACATGCCTCCCTTCGTGGAGATATACCTCGCAAGAGTTCGCCCTCTGGACCATCAAGTGCTCAGTTTATAGTGCTGCGAGAGCTTTGGCTGATTCAAGTCGAAGGCTAAAACCGACGATGGATCAAAAGACCAAAAGACGCTTGCATCAACTGACCAAGAAGATTGGATGGGCAAGACAGAATGCGTCCCGTGTTCAATGTGTGATTGACTACATAACATATGGTAGACCGTTCCCGAAAAGGGTCGAAAGTTCGCCCAAGATCTAAGGATCTTGAATCACATGCTGAACAAGCCAAAGCTGCTGACAATCAAGCAGCATATTGTTTACAAAATACGGCTGTTATCTGACGCAAGGAGGAGAATACAGATGAGGGAGAGATGTACCAGAGAGAATCAACAGTTTCTCGCCGACCCATTGCAAAGGTGCATCCGCACATAGTGAGATGCATCGAGAGATTGATGCCTTTTTGGGAAACTAGATTTAATATCTCATCTGGAAATTATCGTGTGACAACGAACAACGTCACCTTCCAGATGGGTGTCTTTCAGGGTGATACCATGAGCCCTTTCCTTTTTTACATCACACTTCTGCCTCTATCTCTCGCACTGCGAAATTCTCCTGGATACCTCTATGGCGTCATTAATCAGCGCGAGTATAAGGTCACTCATGTATTTTATATGGTTGACCTGAAGATCTATGCCTCTGGTGAAAGCGAACTTTAAACTGCTATAAATATCGTAAAGAACTACATAGGAGAGATTATGATAGACTTTGGTTTGGACAAGTGTGCCAAAATTCATCTGAAGAAAGGAAAGATTACTGGCGTTCCCAAGGACCCTGAGCTTGAGGATATAAGTATTATTAGACATCTTAATACTGGAGAGACCTATACATACCTGGGCGTGCCTCAAAGCCGCATTCAGGACGTAACATCAGTGAAGGAGTCTCTCCGAAGCAGATACAAGCATCTTCTTCGACAGATTTGGTCTTCCAATCTGTCGGGGTTGAACAAGGTATCTGCGACTAACATGCTAGCCGTCCGGGTTCTACTCTACTCGTTCGGGGTGTTTTAATGGACAAAGAACGGGCTTAAGGCCCTTGATGTCACCACACGTAAGATCTTGCATATGCATAAAAACTTGCATATCAATCCGTCAGTTCCGCGATCACACATTTTACGCCGTTAAGGCGGACGCGGACTTCTGAATCTCCAGTGTCTTCATAACCGAATTGTTCCCAGTACAGCTTACATCGTTGCTAATGGCAGAGATCCTCTCCTAAAGATGGTCAGGAACCACGAGATGATTGGCGAAGGAGCGTTCCTTTAGAAAGCCGCGGAGCAAGCGGCCGAGACCCTTGGCCTGAATTTTAACATCAGAAGTGTGGAAAGTACATTAATCCATCTAGATGCTTCACTTCTGAAAGCCGAAGTGAAGAAAGCCGAGGTTGAAAATTTTCACTAACAGCTACTCGACAAGAAAATGTGCCAAGGGAGATAGAGTCAATTGTCCAAAACAAGAAGTGCCAAATTTTCTGGAACTACGATTTTCGGACAGCAGTCTCTGTTGCACACCCGAGGGCTGTCATCGTTCTCCAAGGCTTCGAGAAACGAGCTATATTCGTGATCGAATTCTCGGCTCCGTCCGAATAAAGCATCACTGCCAAGGAGAAAAAAAAGGAGGAGAGGTATCAAGACCCAAAATATTCAGTACAAGTCATTGACCTTGTGATAGGTGCTCTCGGAGGTGCGAAATTATCACTGATTCGTAACCTTAAAGCCATACCCGCGTGCCAAAAATGTTGTTGTGATTTCATTATGCCCTGTAACCACCCATCTCACGGCTGTGAGACGTGGGCATAAGTGTGATTTACAGCGGTTCTGCTGGGAGCTGGTGTCATTTTTTTAGATGGCAGTTGCTCTCAGTGGGACCCTGCGGTGGTTGTTCAACCCTTTTTTTAATTATATCCTATAGGTAGAAGAAGGACAACATATGCTAGAATTGACCCTGTGTATGAAAGTGGTTAATGAAGATGATTTCCGAACATAAATGACCAAGTTTTTGGCAAAATTTAATACATACTTTTTGTCCGGTGCATTCCGTCATTATGAAATTCGATGCGTACGTTATTAGACGTTTACGCAACTGCGTTCACTAGCCGACTCAAGATTTGCAAGTCCCCCCAAATGGTAAATACCCACTTTTGACAATAGCACAACTTGGTACAAAATTAGGGCTCAAGGTCAGATACTTTCCCGACAGACCTTGTAGGTGTTCAGACTGACCAGCAATTTTTCTCTGTGTATGTATTATGTATTTTGAAAAATACATATTTATAATTAATTACATTTTTAGAACCATTTAAAGCAATGAAGAAGATTTGATCGAAGGGTAAGAGCTCTACCTTTTTAATGAAAAATCACGTGGACCAGCAGAAAAAAACTCTCATGTCTTCTTCACTGAATAATAATCTGGTCAATAAACTTAATATTTGCATCTTCTAAACTATACACGAAACACAACGGATCAGTTAAAAAAAATTTTCTTCGAGGGGTTCACAACTCGACTGATGAAGTGTACACTGACTTCAAGTGATTGCAGGGACATCATGTGAATTCAAGTGAATTCACGCCAGTGACTTCAGCGAAGGTGTACAACTGACTTCACGAGTTGTTAACCCCTCGATTTTCTTCTACAAATCCTTTAAGGTGTACATTTGTTCTCTAAACTTGTTTATAAAAGTTTAGTTGATTATTATGCAAAATATTTGTATAGTATGAGTGCAACCTCCTGAATTTATAACATTTTGGAATACTTGGTTTATTAGTTTAAATCTATCAAAATTACAGGCACAAGACTACTTTGATTTGTAAATTCTAGATCTGTCCCACTGGGCGCTTATATAAAAAAAATATAATATAAACAGACTAGTCACCAAACTTTCCTGGAACGCTGAATTTTTCTATTTAATCCTTAGAACACTTGGATTCTCCTTGAAGAAATGTTTCATCCAGAGGCTAGCACGAACTGAAACTGGATTGTAGAAGATTCCACTGTAATCAATGTTTGTTGGTCAACGTCATCATCGGTTTTTGCTGTACTCATCTGAACAGGGTGACATCACTTCAATGGTGTTGCAAACACATTAACACTATGCAAGAATGACTCTAAAGAAGCCTGTAACATCATCGAGTATTGTCAATTAAACTTACTTTTACTATTCAACACAATTTATTTGAGTTACGGTCAGCTTCTATATGTATATTATGACGCAAGATTTATTTCTTCGATTTTTAAAATCTTGTAAAATTTTGTTTAAACTACAATTGAAATTTTTTTAGTGTCAATTGGTCACTTATTTACGGAAATGTATAATTTTATATATTTTAGTGATGAACCTGTGAAGTGTATTTAATTTCTATATGTAGTATATAACTCTTTTCATTTTAATCAGGAGCCCTTCGTGTCGATCTACCACTTGCCTATTTCTTCCTACTCTTAAGACTGTTGTCATCGTCTAAGTTTGTAATCATGACGAGTATCGTCATCGCAAACCTTTAGTTATGTATGTGGTGAGTAGTGGATGGCGGTGACCGGACCTGCCAGTCAAGTGACGTCATTTTCCGAGAGGCATGTTAACTTGGTAAGAAAACGGAGAGGCACCTCAATGTCAGAAGAGTGTGGTTTAAATTTTTGCTTGAAAAGCGTTATAGGTAAAGTATTTTTACTTGCGTTTGATTGTAGATTAATGCACATTTTGTCATAGTTATTATTGAAATTAAATAATTATTCATTTTTTATTGATCATAAACTAATTTTATTGTAAACCATAATGATTTTCATAAGAGTGACTAATTATGGTTTAAGAGTTTTTTTAATAGACCTTGTAATGGACCTTCCAATTAATGATGACAATTTCAAAATGAAATCCTGAATGTCTACAAATAAGAGATGATGTTGGAAGCTTAAGAAATTAAATAAAAGGCAGGGAAGGCTCATCTGATCTAAAATTTTTTATAATTTCAAATACAAAACTATTTTTGAGAATATTTATAGATAATCAAACACAATTTTAGTTTGAATAAGCTTGTTTTTTGACAAGAAAGAAATTTAAATAAAGTTATCAATCTGGTTTGCTTATAAGAAATGAAGAAATAAGTGAGAACGTGGTGTGGCGTTCGTGATTAGTCGAGACCACTCCAACTGTTATGGCCACAAAATATATATATTGAATTTAACGGAACACACCTGCGTTTCAATATGAATAACTCAACTTTTGTTCTTGGCTCATCAATTATGTCGGCATTTTAACGGCATCTTGTACAGGATATGTTAAATTCGAAAAATTGAACCGCACGAGAAAAAATTATAGTTTAAACAGAAAAACACTCAAAAATCAAATCAACAAGACTAAAATGTATCTAAGAAAGTATTTTTTGTTTTTAAGAAAGCCATCTGTATTCCCGATTCATATATTTGCATATCTTTGAATTAGCCATGTGAGTTCGTGAGTTTCAAATGTCATACAAATTTCAAACGTGTGGAATTTTTTGATTAGTAAGAAATTCGAAGAAATGATACGAGTTCACTTCTAAGTTATTAATTCCACTCATTTTATTTGGTCTTTTTGATCTTTATAATTTTATCATAAACATTAAAATCAATTATAAATTTTGAGCCTCTGTAAAAATTATTCCTATTTAATTATCGCTATATCCAGACTTCCAACATTTTGATTTCAGCCATATAATATCGTTGTTTTAACGAGTTAAATATGTGATTCATTAATAATAATAGTCCAAACAAATAATGCTGATAATCCCTATTTTGAAGATTTTGCCAAAATCATTAATTCGTTTTTAATTATATATGCAGATCGAAGATAAATATCGTTGGTTCAGTTACACGCTTTTCCGTGCGCTTTGAAATTTTGAGAGATGCTTTGTGAATCGTACACCGTCACTTTACATAATTATAATGCCGTGCTATGGAAAAAGGTAGTAACTACCAAATGAGTGAATGGAGAAAATCTACGAAAATGTTTGAGTCTGTTTCCCCCTATTCCGTTTAATTTAATAGATATTTTAAAAGTTTTTCGACTGCTATTGGGTAATTTCTGTCCGATCTACCCATTTATGAAAAAATATTCAACAAATATTTTTAATTAATATGTAAAAATGACACCGAAATCCCAAAGCGTCTCTATGAAAAAAGGCAGTAAGTGAAATTATTTTGGGTTTTGGTGGTAGTTGCTGCCTTTTTCCATAGAACTCAGTGGCGGGAGACTTGGGGACTTCTATGGAAGAAATCTGCAAGTGGTAGAGGCTGCCTTCTTGCGTGTAAGTCAGCCTGGAATTCAGATGCTGCCTTCAAACAAATGATTACGGAAGATTGCTAGATCTCTCTTCAAAGATTTCACTGACGTGAACAAATTATTTTTTGATTTTTTGCTTTTGCCGCCTTTGTCCATAGAATGGCCTATATAGTATTAAAATATTTAAACACACATTTTACGTTTTAGGACTTTCATGGCAAATTTGTAACATAATATAAAAACTTTATTTGAAGAATGGCTTCCATGTAAGGAATTATCAAACAATTGAGAAAAGTATTAAACTAAAAAAAACAGTGATAGACATTATGAAACAATATGTAAAATAAAATGAAGCATTCTTTCTTGGAAGAAGTACGGAAAATATGATTGAAATCGCAAAAGTATCTTTTGGTACAAGGTTCATTCTTGAATAAGGAAGACAGTGCAAGATGAGTCTTACACCAAATGGCACTTTCATAATATTAGTAGTACATGAAAAACCCCCTAACGATAGTATAATGTGTACCTGTATACTACGTACTGATACCCTACTGGTGCGGTGCCAGATCAGTTCTAGCAGTGGTTGGCCAGTGTGCCAGTACAGAACACAGTTAGCATTAGGAATTTTGCCAGTACAAGGGTGCCAACAAAATCTTCTCTAAAATAGGATGAAACTCGTTATATTTCCCCGAAAACGTAGCTACATTTTAGAAGATGTAGTTTAATTTATGTAAACAAATTTTCTAGGTCAGCACTCTATATTAAAATTTTTTGTTAAATTAATTTTTATTCCGATTTTATGCATATAATTATTTTTAGATGACCAGCGAGCTATTCATTATGTCAGAAAATTAACCATATACTTCGTTCATTTAGGTTTTTTTCACGCACTGCTCTTGAATTCGTCAATTCCAGTCTAAAAAAATGCACAATACATATTTTTTTATTTCAAACTTCTTTTACACTCACTTAAAATTCACCATTATATTTCAAAAAAGAATTACGCTTTCATCACATCCGGAATATGTTATAATAAAAGTTTAAATCAATACCTTCTATTATTGAATTCATAAAAAAAATAATTTAATGAAATGATGTTTTGGCCAATAAAATACGCAATTCCTTGTTATTAATGATAGATAGAAACGCAAGTGACCGGTTTTGTTAAGATTGTAATTGCTTTATAACACGGGTAATTCACCGCTAAGAATTTTCACTCTTATCGCGTAGGTGGAGGAGGTTTGACCGACTATTGTAAGAACGACCTCGTGAAGGTGAATTCTGAAGATGCGGGATAGTGATCGCGAACAGCGGTTGTAGCCAAACTGACGAGTCGAATGAATGAAGAGAGCGAACGTAGCTTGAGTTTGAGTAGAAAAATAGTAGGGGGGCAATGAATACGTATGTACATGTGACATACGTTTTGTTCGTAGTGCAAACATTTACTACTTAGAATAGTTAGAGCACACACGTATCCGCGTGTGACTATCGCAAGGTAATTGGCAAAGACGTGTATACTATGCCTCTTCTCATTACGCGTTTACATTGATTTAAGATTCCGTTAAGTTCCTCACAATTGCCAAAAATCTAATCCTCTGGCTTGACTAGATTTTCAACGTGCCACTTTCCAAGTTGCAAGTGCGAAAAACATGTACAAGAACATTCCTGATAGAAATCTCCTGCGTGAAAAAATTATTTCCACATTTCAATCAAATCGGCTAATTGTAACCCTTTCTACACGCCACTTGAAGATTTCCCTTGGATTTACATGTGCAAAACTGAAAAATTCACATAACTTTCTAAGTTTTCGTCCAAATCTTTTTTTTTCACTGAGTACCGTTATTTCTATTTAGGCCAAAAAAGTAGTCTAAAGTGACAATTAAAGTTTTTGAAATTTTCAAAGTATCAAACCTATACGAGTGACTAAGAACAGTATTTCTCGTGGACAGAAAATTCGACGAATGACAAACTTATGTGATTTTTTAATTTTTGCATATTTTTCGTCATGTGAATCCAATGGAAAACTCCAAATGGTGTGCAGCAGGGTTGAACACTAATAGTAATCGATTTCGGTGAATTTTGGAATGCATCATCTTCTTGGCAATAAGAGACAATTGCGTCAAAAGAATTTTTCTTTTCTAATTTTTGAGTGTATTTAAGGGACGCCCTATTACTGGTCACAAGCTTTTACGTTTTGGCAGAGTCAAATACTTGTTTGGCTAACGTTCGGTAACTTTCATAAGAAGAATTCGTAAAGAATTTATAACGATGGCAATATGTATACTGGTGAATTCTATTATGACTAAAAAATGGTGAATACTCATCGTCGTAAGTTCTGTAATGCAGTCAAATCTACCCCAGTGCCAAAACAACCTATTTTGCTTTAATTTCGGTAACCTGTATGACTATATGGACCCTAAAACAATAAGATCTTTACCGCAAATGTTTGATAATAATACGGTTGGAAATGGCCAATCTTTTCAGATATAAAGAAAGTCCTCATGAGATACTTAATCTATTTTTATATTCTTGAGCTTACAATATTTTTGACAAAGCTAAGTGGTTAATTTTAACAATTTTCTTGAGTTTTCTAAATCTGAGAAGCTATTTCGATAGACATAAGATGAAGAATTATGTCTTCCGGCGAAAAGTTAATAAAATTTGTTTAATTGAATTATTCATAAGAAAAAAATGCCAATTTTTAACGATATTTTGTAGCAAGATACGATTGCAAAGTTGTTAGGATACATAAAAAATTAAAAGATTTTGTCCGTGAAAGAATGGACAAAAATGTTCTATTTGCTAACTCAAATTATTTATAACAAAGCTAAATATTAAGTGTTAATAATTAGCTGGAGTTTAATGAGTCTGCGAAACTATTTCAATACATGGGCAATTTTGAAATATTAGATTTTAATTTGGTTTCTGAAATGCGAGTAAATTGATCTTTCAGGTAATATAATTTATAACTTGGGAAGCTTTTTGACCTAGACCATTGATTTGTTCACTAATTTTTGTCTAAATTATTTTTTCATTAGAACTACACTATTATACATAATGATTGAAGACTATGATTTGAGCATGTTTACCGAGTCGAAGTAGTTGAGAAAAAGTTTAAAAATTGTTCAAAAGTTGTCTTTATATTTTCTATGATAATTAAAAACATTACCAATTTTTTTTCAATTTCTTTTGTCCATAAAAGTAACTTTCAAAACATTTTTTCCTGTCTTTAGACCCAAAAGATGGAATTTTCTGTCGCAGTAATGCGGCTTCGAACCTTTACTCCAGCGCATATGATGTCATGCATTTTGTAAACTTGATAAAAACTACTTATGTTCTATGATTATAATAAGTATCTATAAACTCCAGTATACTAGTATTGCAATTAAAACTACATCATGTATTAAAAAAAGTGTCCAGGGCCAATGCTAGAAAAAATGTTTAGTATGTAAAAAAAAAGCTAAAAATGAATTACTTTATTATAAAAACGGTATGCGTAACTGTAAATTTTTGAAACTTTATCTGTATGGAATAAGAAAGTGGGCCACGGTTTGTGCTGTAAGCCCTTTAAGAGGTCAAAAATGGTCCAGTAACATTGAATTAACTTCGAGGGACGTACAAATTGAAATTTATTTGAAAATCGAAAATGGATGAAAATTTGTATTAGTCAACTTTAATTAATTATAAAAAAGCAAAATGGTAGGTGTAAGCAATTTTCTAGAGTTTAATAAGTCTGAGTAGCTATTTCTTTACATATTAGACAACGAATTTTTGTTCGTCAAAAAGGATTGAAAATGGTTTCTTTGTTCATATAATTTGATTATAAAAAAATTATACGATGAGCAACTTATTCTCGTTTCATGTATACTCAGGTTGTAAATAAAGTTTATTGCAAATATATATCTAAGAGTTGAGAGCTACGAAAAAAAGAATATTTTTCTTCAAAAGAATTAATTCTTTTATACATTTGTTTTGGAAAAAAATAGGCTAAAGAGTAAAAACATGATTTAAAAATATCGCTTTTCACGTTCGTTAAGAATGTATTGCTCTTTCATTATAAAAAAAGCTTTCAAATTGGTCAATAATTGAAGGCTGTTGACCTTTTTAAATAGGAAATTCCAGATTTGCAGCACTATGCACTGGCATAGTGATGTGTGCAATTCATCGGTTGAAAAGACATTTTTGATGCTGAATCTTTTAAGCTGCATTTTGGATGTACACTTTCTAAAAAATAAATTCCATTGAATTGAATAGAAAAGTGATTAATTCATATTGAATGAAATTCTAACTAGCCTATTTAATTAAATCCCTCTACCTGTATGTTATATATTAACTGTGCAAATTAGTAACGCATTTACAAAAATCTGAAATGTTGAAAAACGTATAGAAGTTAGTGCAGGAATGATGATTCTTCCCGTCTTGATCCACGCCAAGGTCATTGATTCCTTCGGTAGTTCCGGCTTGGTTTCTGGGCCAGGTTAACCGGGGCTACCGCTACACCCGGTTACCTGCACTTAGATGCCAATGTATCCGGCGCACAGTTGAAATTCTTACTCACGTACACACCTGCATAGTTGCGTATAGTGAACAGGTCACGACATACATATGCCTATTTGCATTGCCAGTCACGAATTCTTTATATATTTTTTATCAAAATGATGTGTCCATTATTTTTGTTTGTTTATAAACATTATAATAACCACTCAGTTATGCGTCTTCTTGAGATATAGAAAATATCCTTACAAGAAATTCGAGGTCACAAGGAAAATTCCTTTTGCAGCAAGTGGATATTTCTTGAGTCATACGTTTGCTTGACTTGATGTAATAGTGCCACCTCATCGTTAATTATGATTACCTTGTCTCAAATTTGTTACAAATTTTCATATGTATTTTGCGATATGTCGTATATCAACACTTATTATTTGAGAGAAGGTGTGAGGGGGGGGGGGGGGGGTGCGATTACGTAACATTCCTACATTCTACATTCAGACCAGAAGTGAAAAGTCATTATTAACAAATTCTTAGTTAACTCATTAACTTATGATAGTTATTAGATTCCATACATATTTCCCGACTTCATGGAGTTTCACGAGATTACGCACTTTACGCTACAGGAAAACTGACATTTCACGCTCTTTTCTCAGGAATGCTTGCGCTTGGTTACCACTACTAACTATTGTACTTATTTCATTTACAAATGAATATTATGATTCATGAAGTATATAATAAACAGTTTAATTTGCACTTAGAGCTATGTCTTATATACTTTTAATTACGTGTCTTATCAAAATACACAAGAATTTTTTTATTTATGCAATTGAAAATCCTGAATGGAATAAGATATGTATTCATTCGTGTTATGCTTTTATTATGATATCTTACAATCTGAATGCAATTTAAGTAGTATATCAAGAGGGCTACTGCTCCACTTAGCGTGGGACAGACACATTTACTTCCAATGGGTGTTACCGAGAGTTGTTATTGCCCTAAGTCGGTAATACAGATTTCCGTCATAAGTAGAGAGTCGATCGATATCGAATAATTTTAATTACCAGCTTCCTTGAGTAGCAAAAATTTTTTCGGCAACCAATAGCTCGCGCCTCTGTAAACTTAGTTGATATTTCTGCCAATGTGGCCTTGTGACTATCAGTATCACTATGAGTCGGTATAACCCTAAGTTAGTTATGCAGATTTCTACTATGAATATAGACTCGACCGATATCTCAGAAAACTACCTTAACGACATATATATGCCACTTCTGTGTAACTACTTATTTAAATCTCTCCCGCCCAGAATTTGGCAATTTTTTTTAGTAGCCAATAACAATACCACTATAACTATGTGTTACCTGCTGCCAGTATTAACGTCAGCTGGTAACGTAGATTTCTGCTGAAAGTTTAGACTCCATTATTATATACGAGATCTACCTTACCGTCATGCTTCGAGAAATCATCTCAAATATTAATTGTATTTCCCGTGCTTGGACTTGGCCAGGCCAGTATCAATTTTGCATACACCTGGAGTACAAAAAATTCTTTCCAAGTTTTAGCTGATTTTAATCCACCATTTTATAAGAGATACATGCTCTTTAGTTCACCCCTGTTCTCAGCAAAAATTCTTAAAGCCTGTGTAAATAGGAGAAGAATTTTTCCGTCACTTGACAACTTGATAACAGTACCAAAAATGCACAAGGGCAAAAATCACTGACAACAATGAATCGAAATTAAAAAAAAAAATTAATTCTGATTTCGGTATTTGACGAAAATATCTTTCACCAGATACGAGATGAGAATGTGGTCGTTGAAGCCGTAGAAGCTTTAACCAGGAAGAATTTACAATCATCAAATGACAGTTGTCGATGCTTTGACCATTAATTTTAAAAGGTCTGTATACAAATGTGGCGGAAATACAAAGACCGAGCGCGAAGCGCGAGATGCAACAGACGTTTGGTGGCCTAAAAACTTTTCGATTTGCAAATGTTTTTTTTAATAGGGCGGGGGAAAACATAAAAAATGGAATTATCATCAATTTTCCTTTCTGAAATCGTTTGTCGGTTGGACTTAGTCGTTTGGTAGTCGTTTCTCAACATTACAGCATGGATAATATTGTTTAAATAATAAAAAAACAAAGTTCAAGAGTCAAGCCAACCAAATTTTTAATTCAAATAATGCATTTGTATTTAGAAGAATAATCGTTTGGTAGTCCCATTTCCATGCTTGGTAGTTCAGTGCCCCAAAAACTTTTGGATTTACAGTAGTTTTTCGAAAAGTTGTGGGGGATGACCCAAAAAAGAAAAATCGTCAAATTTTCTTTTTCACATCAATTAATGGTTGCATCGTGAGGTTTAGTATTCATGCGTTGACGTTAGAGAGTAAGTGATTGTTTAAATGATAAAAAAAAAGTTTTACGCTGTATTCGGGGGGCTAACTTCACACTGCCCCAAAAGGTTAAAATTTCAAAATTTTTTTAGGGGGGCTGTTTGGTCTTCGTTTGGTAGCGTATGGAAGTCAACTCTCAACATTAGAAAGTTGATAGATTTTCAAATAAACGAAAAATAAATCCTCAAGGCCAAACTGAAAATAATGACAATATCCAGAAACTGAAACTGCAGTCTGAAGCAGAATCGTTTGGTAGGCCCAGTTCTATGTTTGGTAGTTCAAGGGCCCAACAAATTTTCAATTTATAGACGTTTTTCGAATAGCAGTGGGGGAAAACAGAGAAAATTGAATTTTCATCAATTTTTCTTTTTTGAATCGTTTTTTGGTTGCACTTAGACTTTTGGTAGTCGTGTCTCAATATTATAGCCTGGATAATTGTTTTTGGAAAAGTGGTGTGGGATGACTTAAAAATAAAAAATCATCGAATTTCCTTTTTTACATCGATTAATTGTTACATATTGATGTTTGATAATCGTGTGTCGATGTAAGGGAGTAGATAATTGTTTAAATAATTTAAAAACAAAGTATTACGTTTTAGTAATATTAGTATTACATTTAAGTAAGTATTACATTTATTACAATGTAATAAATATTTACGAAAGATTTCTATTACTTTAAATAACTGTTAAGACGAATAAAATTGAACATTTTGAATTTTAATTTGGAATTGTTTTATTCCGTTTATAAAATATTCTAGGTTAAAAATGTTACAAAATTAATTAAGATCAGGGAAAATAAAAAATTGATTAGGGAAAAATTAAGGAATTTCTTAAATTAAGTTTTGCGGTAGCGCTGATGTTATTCTCCTTAAGATTGTCTTTTTAGTTATAAATTTTATTATTTGTTTGGAAATTTAACAATTTTGTTGAAAAGTCATCCATTTTGATTAAAAATTCAACTTTTTTGTTGAAAATTTGTCTTTTTGGGTTGGAAGTTCAAATATTTTCACAGAAAATTTACTTTTTGTTTATCATTCATATTTCAGTATTCACAAGTGAACTGAAATCTTTTTTGGATGAAAATTCAACTATTTTTTTGAAAACTTGTCTTTTTAATATAAAAATTCGTATATTTCAGTAGAAACTGCATCCTTCTTGAATACAAATGCAACAGTTCGGTTAACAATTCAATAATATTATTAAAACTCAACCTTTTTAATTAAAAATTCAACTATTTCGTAGAATATTTTCTTTTTGTTTCAAATTCATATTTTGGTATTGAATAGCCGACTGAAATCTATTTTTGATGAAAATTCACATTTTTGTTGAAGATTTGTCTTTTTGATTTAAAAATTCATCTTTTTTGGTAGAAATTTCATCTTCCTTGGATAAAAATGAAACTGTTAGATTGAAAATTAATCATCTTTGCTTAAGGATTTAAATATTTTAATTGAAAAGTTTGTTTGAACCACTTTGTTACGAAATCTTTTTTTGTTGAAGATTCATATTTTTAGCTAAAAATTCATCTCTTTGGTGGAAAGTTTAACTATTTTATTGAAAATTGATCTTTTTCAATTGAAAATTCAACTACGTGGGTAAAAGTTGAACTACTTCGTTGAAAATTTATTTGTTTGAATGAAGGCTTATCGCTTTGGTTGAAAATTTAACTATTTTGTTAAACATTAATTTTCTCGCTGAAAATTCTTATTTTCTGTTAAAAATTAAATTTTTGTACAGAAAATTCGTCTTTTGGCTTAAAGGTTCAAAAATTTTGATGAACTTTTTTTTGTGTCATGACTGAAAAATCTTTATTTGTTGAAAATTCGTCTTTTTGGATTAAAAATTTTATTTTTTAAATGAAATTTCACCTTTTTCGGATGAAATATATACTTATACACTTTTTTGTAGAAAATTCCTCTTTTTAGGTTCAGAATTTAATTACTTTAGTAAAAATTAATTATTTTGATGAAAATTCAAGCATTTTATATTCATTTTTTATGGTAGAAAAGTCATATTTTTGTTTAAAATAAATGAATAAATTTGTCTATGAAATATTTTGTTATTCCGTTCATAAAAGATCCTGTGTTAAAAGTATTACAAGATTAAAATGCTGGTATTTGAATAATAATGGTTAGGAAAAATGAATAATTGGTAAAGGAAAAATCAGGGAATTTTAAAAATGAAGTTTTCGGCCACCCTGCCTAATTCTGCTAGAAATAAATAACAAGACAGCAAAATGCAATCCATCTTCATGTCTTTTCCATAATGTGTTTGACAAAGTGAAACATAACTTCAAATTTAACTACCAATGGACATTTTTATGTGTGTAAGAATCAGCATTTAAGCATGAAATATACCAAATTCTATACAATTTGACATAAAGCTACTTTACTTGTTATTTTTAATGAACTCACTTCATTAAAATTTCGTAATTCATAACAGAAAAATAAAACGATTCATGATTGAAGAATAAGAACCTTGAAATTTAACAATTTCAAATAAGATTGAAATCAGATTCAAAATCCTATTTAACGTCCAGTACTCAAGTTAATGTATAGAATTCCTGAAAATGAAACAAGAATCCAACGATCAAATTTGGACAACCACCACAAAATGCTCCTACTGCAATTCCTAGGAACAGCAAAATTTGTTTCTTTGCACCAAAATAAAAAGAGGAAAGAAAACTTAGAGTCTGTCCCACGTAAGTCATCTTACAGATCTTGCAAGTGATCTTGTAAGCAACACCACCCTTTTCAAATTTATCTAAAGTATCTCTGCAAAAAGTTATTATTAAATCCATTTTGAATGGTATACGGAAAATAGTATAAATATTAAATGTTTTTAACATAAATTCAATAGTTTTCGAAACTTGACTAAAAAACGGGAGAACAAAAGTATTAAAAGAACTGTATTCTCTCAATTCCTTCTGATTATCTGTAGATAAAATGTTATTTTGTTTGTTTTTGATTTGTTGAATTCTAATTGTGATATGTTTTTCAATTGACTGTTGTGGGCAATGATTAACGAAAAGGATATTCCTAACAATACTCAAATTCTTTTTGTGAAATGAAACGTGGGACAAACCTAGAGCTCTGTCAACTAAGTTTTTGATTACTGCAATTTTGTTTTGAAAAGGATGAGCCGAAAAGAAATTAAAAATTCTACCTGAATATGTACTTTTTCTATAATAATTATTTTCTTAATTTCCTATACCGAAACCATCCTGACCTTTAATTACTTCTATGTCCAAAAATCTAGCTTCTCGAAAGCAAAGACCTCCACATCTTCCATAACTATTTCTGCTAAAATCGGAGAAATAACTGAACAAATGGAGTACCAAATTTTTGCCTATAAAAAGATCCATTGAATTTAAAATAAGTTGAGTTGATAATAAAAACTATCCCTTTAATAAAATCTTTTTGACTCAATCGAGCACGTGTTTTTATATTGCCCTGCATATCTATTTAAAATTGCCTGTTTAACTAATTCAAGGGGTATAATCGGAAACACTGCAACAACATCCAAAGAAATCGTTACATTGTCATCAGGAACAATTTTTTGAATTAGTATATTATGCACCTAGGGAGAGAAAAAGTGCCTCCCCCCCTTTGCGCATGGGATACTTTTTATAACAAATTGATGAATTCAAAAATTGCCGCAAATTTTTGGTGATTTACAGTAATTTTAGAGGGGATTCATGGTGACTTACCCTAAATTGCCCGAATTTCAATTTTTGAAATTCCCTTCTCTAAGCTTTCCTACAAATTGAGTCTACTGAACATTTTCTTTTTTTTCTATTATGAGACAGTTGGGCCGAGACTAATTCTCTTCTAACTCATAGTGCTTATGAACTAGTTCACTATCGTTCACAAAGTTTTGCAAAATCTCTCCCTTGCCAGGCTCAAGGTAAATCGCTCACTCCACAAGGCAACCTTGTGAATTCTCCAGGAGTTTTTTTGTAGTCTCTTTTTATCTTCAAGAGTTTAGCTATCTGAGTATTCCTGAATATTAAATAATAATTTTGGGCTTCAGAAGGTTCTAGATTTTCTACAAAATTTGTTTAGAGTGTTTTATGTGAGATCAACAATTATATTAATTGTAAAGTCAACTTTATCGAACTGACTCTTTTGTGTTTTGGTTACCTGTACGATCAATAAAAGAAAATTAATATGCGAAGAGTTTTAGTGATTTCGTCCACCAGTACTTATTTATTTTCTTATTCTCAAGTAAAATTTAACACAATACGAGTAAATGTCGTTTGGACAATTTTCAAGAAATTCTGGGTCAACATTTTCTTTTGTAATCGAAATATTGTAATTACTATTGATTATCAAAAACTATACTCTTATGTTCTTTCAAGTTTTCCTAATCTTAAATATCACATTGAATTTAATCAGTACATTGTTGACACGAAGTTCAAAAGGTCAATCGATATAGTGCCTACTGTGCATCTCGCTTGTACCTCCGCACTAGAATCTTCTAGAACAAATATAATCATTACTGTACTATATAAATCCCTGACCAGGCCGAGAATCCTTATTTCATATCGCTCTCTAGTTTCAGTTATGACGTTAAGCTAGCACCTACCTAGTTTCCGCCGATCCTATGTCTTAGTCTTGTGTATTCTTGGCATTCTAAAAACTTATCATTGAATAAACAAATATTATGAGTATCAAAATTTATAAGAAGAATAAAATTTCTTTTTTTACGTCTGGGAAAATTTTTTTAAATTCAGACATTGAGGATAGAACCCAACCATAATACGACTTCTTCCAGACTAATAATTCAAAATTTATTTAAAAAAAATTATATACAAAAAGATAACGTTTCGGAAACCCAGCTAGCTTCCCTCATCAGATCTTTAAAACATTTGAAAAAATTCCTTGAATTTCTCTATGTGTGTGTTCCATAAAGTTTTTTATATAGTGCTGTAATTAATTAGTATTTTTTTTTATTTTAGAATTCAAGTATTGTGTAAAAAATGGTGAAAAATATAAAAAACTGTTTTGTGAAGACGGAGCAAGTATGCCCCGTCTCCATCTTGGAAACGACCCTGATACGTTACATAATACACTGGAGACTGGAGATGAGCACGGTTTCGGGCACTGCTGACAGTGGCCTTCAGCATATCTCTAGGGAATCCGGCAACTAACGCGCGGAGAGTGCGTCTCTCCTGCTTGATTGTCACGCTTGAGTGAGCAAGCCTTCCTTGCTCCGCGCATCACCACATTGCGATGCCATCACTTCTAGGAATAGCGTAACATTGGGGAGCTTATCTCCAGGTTCCAGTGTAAAATTCTACAAAATTACGAATAATTTCTCAATTGATAAACATTCTTTTAGTGTTATCGGGTTCAATTTAGAGCAAAATTCATTTATAATGTGAAATCCATGTATTTAAAATCATTGTGTATAAACGAGACAAAGTCTCCGGTTTGGGCATATATTTGTAAATTTAAAGTAACAAACAAATATCAAACATATGATTTCTCAAATCGCACCGGTATAATGTAAGCATAAGAAATCTTTCTCCAGATATTAGAAAAAAGTTTTTTTCAGTCTATGCCATTTATCATAGTAATGTTAATTATCACCGTTAAAGTTCACTACGACGAGAATAATAAAATGTAACATAATTTTCGAGATCACTGGGTAGTTCAGTTCCGTCTAGTTCTACATTTAGAGAATGATATCTCCTCCTCACGAGGTGAGCTGCCATCTTTGGTTGCCTATCCCTCGTAAAAATTCCTTTTTTATTTCCACCTACCCTCGTGTAGGCTGAAAATGATATTGTATTAGGAAAATTTAACTTTTTTACGTATAAATAAATATGTGTTATTTGTACCAATCAATTCAAACTCACTTTGTGCTGTGCGAAAATCAGCAAAATTCCAAATGAATTCGCCAATGAAGTAACCTCGCATCCTAAGTCTGTCAAATGCTTCAAAATGTTTAGAAAGGATTTGCGCCTGATATTCTTCACTCCACACATAAGCTGGTAGCTATTCAAGAAGCAACAAAAAAGAAGTGAGTTTTCACTTCAAGAAGTTGTACACTTTGGAAAACTGACAATCTGTACCTCATGTAAACCAGGCATAGTGTCCGCACCATATTCGGACATGAGGACTGGTTTGTTGTACTTGCGATGCCATGATTCAGCTTCTGATACAACTCGGTCAATAATCATATCCAGTCGTCCAGTGTTTTGGTACCAAGAGTTGTATCGGTTGAAACTGATAATGTCCAAAAATTGACCAGCTTTATCCTCCTGGCATACGAAAATATGTGAGCCAGGATAGAATACATTGTATGCCTATTGCAAGTTTTATTGAATCAATTAATGTGACACTTACACTAGCTCCACGCGCGATGGCTATAGTGATTGGTCGAGATGGATCCAGCGCCTTAGTGTGACGAGCCACTTCCTTAAAATAATTCTCAGCGTCAGGTAATTGTGTCCTGGGTTCATTAGCAATAGACCACATGATAACAGATGGACGATTTTTGTCCCTTCTGATAAGCTCAGACAAAGAATCCTTGTGCCGCTGCAATAACGTTGGTGAAAAATTTTCTGTATCCACTGAAGGGCATTCGTCAATGATTAGGAAACCGAGTCTGGAAACAGTATAACAGTTAATATAGTAGCTGCATAATTTTTGCATTCAATTTATTATTTGCCTGATCACATTACCTGTCAGCCATGTCTAAAACTTCGTCACTGTAGGGATAATGACTCGTCCTGTAGGCATTAGCACCTACCCATTGAAGTAATTCATAGTCTCTGACCATGGTTACTAAGTCAAGACCACGTCCTCTAAGTGCGGAATCTTCGTGTCTTCCGAAACCACGTAAGTATACTATTCTGTCATTTATAAGAAGACTAGTATTGGTCCATTCCAGAGTTCTGATGCCAATTGGTAGCCTATAAACGTCAGGTTTAGTGGCATTTGGTACTGATATGGTGACCTAAAAGAAATTTCAATATATTCAATACGTTAATTCTAACGTACATAGAATAGGCGAGATCACTTTATGCTCCACCTCAAAGAAGGGACCGACAAAGAATTTTAGTTACGAAAATGAAAAATGCCTGATCTATAGATTATAATAAAGTATTCATTCACACTAAATCATGAAAACTGCGAAAATAGAGGTCGTTTCAAAAATTCACTATACCTCAGAAATTAAAATGCTTAATTTTTTGTTTAATTCGACTAAATTCTATGTTTTTTAATTTTGTCTGTGTAGAATTTTAACGTTTTTTTTGTGTTCATTGGATATTTATGTGTACTTTTCTGTTCATTTTATTTCCTGACTGACCACTGTACTTGACGTTCACCGTTTAGTGGCCTTGACGCCAGGTCCTTCAAGGCGCTGTGATTGAAGATTTTCTGGAAATAGTACCACCACCTGGGATATCTGGCTTCCTTCAAGTGTACACAGCCCAATTCTCGCATGCGGGATTCTGCGAGGGTCTACTACTGTTTTCCTAGCTAACTCAACTGATTGGAGAATTTAAAAAACTGTTTAACGTGTCGATGGCCAAACGAAGATTTTCAGGTTCCCCTGATACCACCGCTGTGAGTGGTAGCATTTAGGCTGACAAGGGCGAGTTGCGTGATGGAAAGGCAACTGGAACTAGGTCACTTGAAAAGTATCCTGTCTGGCCAGATCATCAGCAGGAGACGGTAGATGTTATACCATCAAGCACAACTGCTAATGATGCTTCGGATGATTAAGAGCGTTCAAAACCCTTCAGCTGAATTGTCGCAGCAGCGCATAAAATCTCTGTTACCACTTTTGCTCTATTAGGCGGTGTTACGTCGTTTCCGACGTCGAGATTAAAAACATCAAGAGACAGGAGCAAGAAAAACTAGCGTTTCCTAAAATGCACCCCGTGGAGGTGGTCAAGGAGAAAATTCGGGGGGCTGAGGCACAACACGCTTTGGATGACCAGGGACTGGATTCAGAGGATGTAAAACGACGATTGCCTCATGGTCGACAGTTACTAGGCCTGCATCCTTCATACTCCGTTCCTGGCATCTCCCTTGAAGAGCTTAACAAAGAAAGTGTGCGTCTCATGGAGTGCTTTACTGATGCCATCGTCTAATTTGCGGATCAGGAACCATGTGAAAGACGTAGTCTCCTGAAATTTAGGGCCTTGCATACTGTGCTGCGGTCGGGTGTGCCAGGATCATGAATATGAAACTCGGGGTTCGAAGCGCTAACACCTACATCCTCAGAAGAAAGTAAGACCCTCCGTGGAAGTTTCGGCTTCAGAGCGAGTTCAAGAAATTATGAGCCAAGCTGGGTCGGTTGTGCCAATTTTGAAAGGGCAATCGTTCTAGAGACTACCGACCAATTGTTAGCCTTTGAACCATGTAGGATAACAGCGTCCTCACAGAAGAACAGAAGGGCTGCTACCGAGGATCACGTGGTTGCAAGGACTTAGTGAAGATTAGTAGTGCAGTGGTAGTGAACTGGAGAATCTGGACTCGAGAGACACTGGAGAGAGAATTCCCAGCAAGCTATGGCACCATTGATGAGTTGAAGCACGCCGCGGATTTTCTGCGAAGAGCTCTGGCAACATCATATGAGAACACATGCCCTACAAACACAATTAAGTCTAGGAAGGAAGCAGAATGGTTGAGTACCCACCTGGAGAGACTCCGCAAGAAGACAAGAATGTTGTGCAATAGTGCAAATAAAACTAAATTGCCTTCAGACTGGGACGTTTATAAGACGGCCCGGTGTGAATAAGCGCACTGCCGAAACTACATATGAGGGAAGATAAAATAACAGAATAATTCAACTTTGCCAACGCTTTCCGCGTCTGCATCCCAAGCAGAGATCAGTGCAAAGCAAATGGTAACCCGCTTCTCCAAGGGGAAATCTGGTATACAGATGATTCCAATAGAGAGGCAGGGTCAGGAGCAGGAATTTATGATAGCAAGAGAGGGGAAGGGATAGGGATCACATTTGGGCGACCTTCTTCTGTCTTTCAAGTGGAGGTCCTGGTCATCCTTCACTGTGCTGAAACGCTAATAGAAGAGAACGCTGCTGGCAGACATATTACGATCTGTTCGGACAGCCAAGCGACACTCACTGCAATAGGGAAACCAGACATAACATCAGAACTGGTTCGGGAATGCAAAAAGGCATCAAAAAAACTTGCAGAAAGAAATAAAAGTGGCTCTCATATGGGCATCTAGTCATACAGGGATCAAGGGCAACGAAAAAACGGACCAGTCGGCAAAATGCAACGCAGCGTGCGAATACATATGACCGGAACCGGTACTGAGAATAGCGTCTTGCTGTGTTGGAATGGCCATTAAAAGCTGGATCCGAACAAAACACCGGGAATACTGGGAATAAATCCAGGGTTGCCGTCAGGCGGAATCCATCCTGGGTTATACCTGTAGGATGGGCAGAGCTTGGTAAATCCTGGGCTTACCCAAGAAAGATATTAGGACAGTGGTACGCACCCCAATTGGGCACAACCACTTGGACTATCATATGCACAAAATGGGACAGGACTGTCTACGACAGAGTGCAGGAAATGCGGTACGGATGACAAAACATCCCTGCATGTATTATGCCAGTGCCCAGCATTAGTTAGGCTCAGGTAACAGATCCTCGGGGCCCATTTTATGGAAACAGAGGAAATTACAACACGATCAGTTGTCGACGTACTAGGCTCCGACAAGAGGTCTGGGGTTGACAGCCGAGAGTAAATAAGTAAGTGTGTGGCACATTAGGCTTTACAGCTTGAGCGCCAGGAGAGCTCTCCAGGGGCTTCCCGTCCGTTTTTAATACTAACTAATTAGGTAACTAACTACCTGATAATGTAGAGGGCATTATACATCAACAGCTTTCCCGCCACCTAGGACTGAGTAGATGAGTAGATAGGCAGGGCCAGTTCTAATCACAAATTCCTATCTTAGCGACATCGAGACTATTCTTTAGCGCAGTAGTATTCTTCTGCAGCTGAAGTAGTTTTTGTCCATGCTAATTTGAGGAGTTCTGAACCAGACTTTTAGAGGCACTTTTGTAGTATATGTGTTTTTGATCAACTGATTCTTATTGATTGTCGAAGCAAGTGCGCATGCACGATTTTTGTAAATGAATTTAATAAAATATTTATAAGTTTTTCTAGACACTAGTAAACAGTGAAATTGTTGAAAAAATTAAGTTCATCACTACTGAAAAAGACAAAATCGCACCACCGACAGATATTGATGCGACATCTATTGACATCCACTTCATTCTTTATAACAAATTAGCAAGTCGCAGTGAACATTTCTACTGAACTAAGCAGCTGTGTGGCGTATTACATACAGTTCATTATAAAAGTAATGCACATGGTGACATAAAAATTAATTTATTGATCCGATAATTACAAATGTTTAAAATTCTTCAAAATAGTTCCCTTCTACATCAATACACTTGCGGAGACGTGTCTGCCACGCCTGGAAGGCACTCTTAAACTCCTTAGCCGGAATGTCTTTTAAAAACCTTGTAACATGAGCTTGAATGTTTTCCACGGACTCCCAATGTTTTCCTTTGAGCTCTTTCTTCAAGCGGAGAAACAAGAAAAAGTTACTGGGAGCCAGGTCGGGACTGTAAGGGGGCTGGGGGACCACTAAGGTCTTGCTCCGGGCCAGGAATGCGGCGACGATGAAGGCCGTGTGGCTGGGTGCATTGTCGTGGTGGAGTTTCATCGAGTCTTTGATGTCACTTCTAACGCGGACCCTGCGTTTCAATCTCTTGAGCATTTCTAGGTAAAAGGCTGCGTTGACAGTCTGTCCTGGCGGTACAAACTCGAAATGGACGATTCCTCGGACATCAAAGAAGACAATAAGCATTGTTTTGATGCCTCAGAACGAGGCTCGTCGACGACCTCTTCCCGGCCCTCCTTGAATGCCTTGTGCCACCTTCCGGCTTGTGCTCTTGACAAGCAATCATTCTTGAAGGCCTCTTGAAGCATCCGGTAGGTTTCCGTAGCATTCTTCCCAAGCCGCACGCAAAATTTGATGGCGTATCGTTGTTCGAGTGAACATCGCGCCGTGTTACAACTTTCAAAAACAGGCTTCACGCGGAACCACGTCCTGATGCTCACACTGCTCGGAGCCAACTGGGCCCGGGGGCCTTTGAAAGGGCAGACCCCCCACTACTTTTTCCAGCCGGGAAGAGCACGCTGCGATGTATAGTCGCGTGAGAGTACAGTCATGTGCATTACTTTTATTAAAAGTATAAATAAGAACTGTGAACTACGAATTAAGTTTGTCACTGCATCAGGACCGATCAGCACTGCATCAGCTCCGATCAGCTCGTTGTTTTTAAAGTATTTTGACTGATTCAAAATTCTCATGATACGCGATACTGAAGTATATTATTCCTACATATGTGACGTGCGCCGAAGAAAGGGGGCTTACTCTCAAAAAATCGAAATCGAGGTTTTTACACCTTTCGATAGTCTTTGAGTTGCTCTTTTTAATGAAACCATTGCAAAAAAATTTCGAATGTCATTATTGCTAATAATTGAGTTGTTAGGTACCCGAGAAATCAGGCTTTCGCTCGAGAGCTCGAGATCCCGTGAAACACCTCCCACCACTCACCACTACATCTCCGCGTCTCATGGATACCCGTCCGTGAGCCGCGTCTACGACCTATCTCTTTCCTCGTGAGAATGAAGTGGTAAGTGGAGAGGGCAGATTTCTTGAGTCTTCCATCTCTACTGAAACTCGCGTCTATCCGGTTGACTTCGACTGCTCGCCCTGAAAAATCTTACTTTCCAGAGTAAGCCCCCTTTCTTCGGCGCACGTCACATATATATTTTATATATACGTTTTCAAGAATACCAGTAACCAGGCTGAAAAAGCAAGGGTTTTGAGATCGAATGTCAACATCAAAGTGAAATAACAATTATAAAAAAGAGAAAAATGTTGTACTGGTTGTTAATGTCAAAATATGAGATGTAAGATGCAGGTACGCTTGGATTGAAATCTGAGCCCAGAAATCGGTTATTTGCTTCAGCAAATCTATTTGAACACTGTGCTACACTGACACGAATAGCTTTTTCAATGAGAAGAATAATTTCAGGATCTGTTAAAAATTCAAATTCAATCCCGGTTAATTTGAGGATCGTTTCAAAAGCAAGCCTCGGTGCAGTGTAATAACGTAACGGATCTAGATTGTAGGTTGCAAAACAATTGTGTCTAAAAATTTTGAATATACCAGCTAAAAATAAAACATCAGCTTTCAAGTACAAATCAGAGTATTCACGCAAAGTTTTTCTATTAAACGTTTCCCAAATATTACATGCATGTTCGTAATCTTCATAGGAAATTTCATCATCGTCCAATTTTGAATAAAATGCGCTTTTAGGTATATAGTTATAAGGAAATACTCCTTTTCTGACTTATAATTGTACTTCCTCGGAATTCTTGCAATGTTTGACAGCAATCTTGTATCGTAATTTCCCAGTTAAGAGCACAGTTTTGCAAGCCTACTTGGCATGAAACGAAACAAATCTATAAATGAAGATTTAATTTTGTGCCAGGAATATATTTAGTAAATAAGATGTATTTTTTCTTGGTCGAGGGTAAGAATTTACCTTCACTCTCAAATAGTTTAGCTAGTGCTTTAATGAAAAAGTGGGTATCCTGGTAAATTGTCGAAAACCTCCGGTACAGTGTGTGAGTCTTAGTAAATTTACATTACAGCTTTGATGACTTGAACCACGAAACTTGCCCCTAAAATGACAATGGTCATATGATGCCTTATGTCATCTGGTTCAAATGGCTCCTCACATATGTGACAGTTTTGAGCAGACAGAAACTGTATTCTTTGCTCTGGAGTCAGTTTCTCCATTGGCGGAAATTGCTATTTTGAGAAAATTAATGTAATTCTTTCATAAACCACTCTATGCAATATTTTTCACGATGAATTTCGAACTTTGAAAAAGAATTACAAGAAAAATCGAAAAAATTACCCCTGGAGTCTATGTCTATCACATGTTCTCGGGGTCACTGAATCCTCTATCCATTGAGCACTCAATCTCAATAACCCCATAACCCCATAATCTAAAAATGCTATAAACCCGAAACCCTCGGGCCCGGCAGAAAAGAGGCATAGCGCCTTGAAGCCCTGGAACACTGTGTATTTGAGCTATGCATGCTTCTTGAGCCTTGAACCCACATTCTTCAATAATCCCATAGCTCCGAAACCTAACAACCAGGTTTCTGCCAGATCACGGAATAACTCCGTTGCTCACCGTCAACCACGTGGATGTGCCCTGGATAGCAAAAACACGAATGAGTAGTACAGCAATGAAGTCCGAAGATTTTACTCATGAGAGTTGGTACACAAGGCTAATCTCACCGGGTTATGGTGTTTCGGAGTTATGGGGTTGTTGAAGAATGTGGGCTTAAGGCTCAAGAAGCTTGCATGGCTCGAAGTTTCATACCTCCTTTCACAATAAAACAACTTTAACTGAACAGACAGTTGACATAGACCGTGGCTGATGATAGAGAAAACCAGATACACTCGAGAAAAAGTTGAACAAAAAGTAATAAAGTACCTCAAGAGTGTATAAATATGCAGGACTTGGATCCATACTTCTAGGCCACCAGAGCCTAGCGACAGGCACTTTTAGTGTACCACGCATGGCATAAATAGGCTCCTTGATTGCTAAGGTATTTTCTTTATCTAAGAGTGTTACTCTGCAAACTGGCACTTCTTTTTCTCGTAGACCAGCGGTTTTTATAATATATTTTACTACTCCCATATCTCCTATTAGACCAGTGCTTACGGTGATATCCTCAACGTAGACACGAGGTTTTGTGTGCAGTAATACTGGTCTGAAAAAAGTGTTAAATATACAAAACATATAAAACCAAAGTATCCAAAGTTTATTATTATTGAAAAATAACTATAAATTTGTCGTCAACACGAAGCAACAAATAACACTAAATTTTTTTTATCAATTTCTTAGAGCATTCATTTTCTGTTTAGATAATTTAACGAAATAAATGACCATCTTTCGGTTTTCCTAAACATAGCACAGAAATTTTGAGGCTATTTGCATCGTGCATTCCTGCTGTATGCATATTGTCTGATAATGAGCAGGCCTTTAAGGGATCACTTACAAACTACGTTATGCGTTTGACTGTTGTTAAAATAAATATGAGAATATAATTTCTATTGAGTGAAAAGGGATACAATGATATGTACAGAAGAAAAATGCGTAGTATATGAACGACCCGAAAACCACCACCAATTTCGCGCACCAAAGTTTTTGAATAAAAGAGTACCTTCACAATCCTTACCGCGGTGTCACATTCGCCTCAACAAAGGCACAAACCTCATCAGTGATGACAGTTATATGTTGTGTAGTTATGTTATTTGCTGTAATTTGTGGTTGTATATTTAAATTAGGATTATATTTAGTTTTTATAAAGAAATATTTAGTCATCGACAATAACAGTGGAAAGGTAATTCGATTTTTTACAAGCATTTTATTGAAGTATGTATTATAATAATACGATAAATTTAGACATCGAAACTATATTCATATGAAAGATTAATAACTCCCAAAGAAGGTAAACTGGCTGGCAAAGTGGACAAAGTTTGTGAAATAAACAATTACTGACGATGACTCCAAATATGACTTAAAAGACTAAATATGATCATAATTTAAACATTTAACCACAAACTGCCACAAAATACAAATGACAGATACTGCCAAACATGAAGCGACCATCATTGATGATTCTGTTGCCTGCATTGAGGCGAATGTGGTGCCTCGGTAGAGATTGAGAAGGTTCTTTTTAGTTAAAAACTTTGTCGCGTGAAATGCATGGAGGTTTGGCGGGCCTGGTTTGCATAGAGTCCGTCATTTGCTGTCATTAGTTGTTACATGGTTAAATATTTGAATTATGATTAAGTTTAGTTTTTATAAAGAGATATTTAGAATCATCTACAGTAACTGTAGAAAGGTAATTCATATTTTTACAATCATTTTATTGAGGTATATATTATAAGAATATTATATTAATAGGATAATTTTAAACATCGC
>CAKNXH010002387.1:828970-895319 GCA_932178445.1 Andricus quercusramuli | reverse complement strand
ATATATATATATATATATATATATATATATATATATATATATATATACCCAGATAGCAAGCGTGCGAGGCACGCCATGCGTGCCGAAACGCAGCGTTACCGCTCGCACTTCGTGCAGGCACATATGTGCGAGGCATATGAGTCGCATATCGTGATAGGTGAATTATTGAACAAAAATAATATGAATTATTAATACTGTAAAACTACTACGAATTTCAAACATTTTCCTAATATTAAAAAAAATGTAAAATATAAATTTTAATTTTAGAAACATATTTGTATTTTTATTGGACCGACAATTTATAAATCACTAAAAAGAAACAAATTTTTGCAAGTTCGATATTAGACAACTATTTGTTTGTTATTTTCATTATTTAAAAAGATTATTCTTAATTTATTTTACCCTGCTCATTCTATATTCACGGATCAGGGTTTAAATAAAAGCAGTTCCAAGTTACCGCCTGATCACGTGGCAAGAAAAATTCATATAACATGGTGTTCCTCTCGGTTGCGGTGGTTAGGCTAGGTCGTTTATCGATTCGTTATTGAATGTTGACAATTTGCAGTCTTCTTGTTCGTGGGCACTTAGATATATTTCATAATTTATATGTACGTACAATTTATTTCGGAGTGCAAACGGCTTTCGTGTTCAGTTTATTTTATATTTCATTTTATATTTTAATACTTATATTTTGTAATGTATCGTTTGGATCACTTTGACTCGCAATGTATTTTTTGTAAGTGAAAAGAGAGAAGTCATTTTTAAACATTGCTATATGTTTATCCAAACGTGTATAGCAAATAAGAGAACACTTTATTTCATAATTGACACAAATCCAGTCAGAGTTACGTGAAATTCTGAAAATATTGATTAAATAGTGACACATAACCTCAATTTCTGGTGCGGTAAACAAAACACCGCCGTAGATTGCACTTTTCAAAATCAAAATAAGTAGAAAATATACATTGAACATACTGAAAAATTTCCCTACCATACATTCTCCCGATTATTATAGTAGAGAACGCGCAGTTTTCGAAATTATGAAGAGATTCAAGACAAGGTAGATAAAGAATATTTTGTTTTTTCCCATTCCTCCCGCAACAAAATTTTTGTTCCAGAACGTTTTCGCACGAAACTTTTTTTGTTTATCCTGTTACCTGCCTTTTATTCAACAATCTATATTTAAATATTGTACATATATATATATATATATATCCGCACGACGTGCGACGCACTTGTCACGCATATGAGGACGCATCTGCGTCATTGCTTGCGTGCACGCCGTGCGACAAAATCCGCACGCGTGCGACGCATGTGCGTCGCACTATGCGCGCATATTGCTATCTGGGTATATATATACCATGAAGCCATTCCCCTTTCGGGGTTTTATTTTAATAAAACGTTTGTTCCTCAACACTGCTCTGATCCAGGTTGCTGATCAATCTGTCTAGCGATGTGATGCTGTTATCTGAGGTTCTCCACTCGGGCCCATTAGTATCCAAGGTTTTTTATTCCAGGCGTCATTCACTCTACTCGCATTCTTTTTATAAGCTATTTTTCACCACGCTTTTCTGTCTTTGCATACTTCTCTAGCTTCCTTTACGTCCACGCATTTGTTATGCAAACTCTACTGTTTCTATGGCTTCTTATGTCTTTTTGGATTAAGGTCCCATTCACACATTCTAACCATTCTTTCCGTGGTCTGCCTCTGGGCATACTACCATTTACTTTCGCTTTATACCCTTTTTTCTTTTGTCGTTCATCTTTCATTCTTTCAATATGTCCGCACCATCTTTCATTCTTTCAATATGTCCGCACCATCTTAACTAATTTCTATCTCATGTGTCAACTATTGTCTCTTTTGCACCACATTCTTCAAGGGTTATTTCGTTTTTCACTTTGTCTATCAGTGTTTTCCCGCAAATTGTGCGCTCTACCGATAACTTTCCGATCCTCGTTTATGCGCCTATATACCCCGTCCATCTTCCCGCCACTAGTGAATAGGCTACCAAGATATATGTACTTATCAACTTGTTCTAATCTCTCATAATTTAGGACAATTTTGCACATTGTTTCATCACCTTTTCCTTCAAACACTACGATTTTTATTTTGTTTACGTTAATTTTGAGGCCCACATTCTTCATGCTTGTATTTAGTTTGCTCAACATTCTTTGCAAGTCTTCGATTGATTCTGCTATAACAACCTGGTCATCTGCCAAAGGTAACCCACGTACCCTCACTGTCTCGAGATCTACACCTTCTTCGTCGAAGAAGGCCATTCTTAGACACTTGTCCATGAATATGATAAATAGCCATTAGGACATAACGCATCCTTGTTTAACGCTTTGCATAATATCAAACCAGTCACTCAGTTTCCCATTAACCCTTACACCTGATTTACTACCTGTATATATTGTTTTTATCACTTGTAGGAGCCATTCATTGACATCCCATATCTTTTCTTCTGTTATTCTTATTACCCTCCGGATAAGTATTTTTCAGTCTATTTTACTTGCGGTACCCAATAAGCTGATACCTCTGTAATTATTGCAGTTGCTTTTATCTCCCTTTTTTATATTGGTACGATAATCGCTTTTCTCCATTCGTCTGGGACTTCCCCCATCTCGATACATAAATTTATCAATTCGCACAGCCTGTGAGGTATGTACTCGCCACCGTATGTAAGCATTTTAGCAGACTTTCTCAATTGGTTTTTCTTCTGGAGAAGGAAAAACTGGTGTGCGAAGGGCACGAAATTTGTGAAATAAACAATTACTGTCGCTGACACTTAATATTACTTTAGAAAAATTAAATATAATCATAATTTAAATATGTAACCACAAACTGCAGAAAATGACAGACACTAAAAAACATGAAGCGAACATCACTAATGAGGCTTTTGCCTGTAATGAGACCAACGTGGCACCTTGGTAGGGATTACGAGTAGAGACATTTATTTATTATTGTGGGAATAACTCTTTACAAGACGTGCATCAAGAACGCAATATTTTAAGAATATCTACTGTTCAATGCATTTTTATAAAAGATAAAAGGGAAAACATTTTTTTCAGATTTGCAGAAAATTTCATCTGTCTTAACTCATATTGTTACTATTTTTGTCTACAGTGGTTTAGCTAAAACAGCTCTACTTTGCAGTTGTCTTTACAAAAATCTACATAATAATCTGAAAATAAAAATTTTTAAGTATGCTTCTTTAATAATCCCTCCAAAGATTTTGTCCTCTATGATCTCAAAATAATCGCCGGCATCTCTAAAAGTATATAAAAAAAATTCCCGAACAGAACATCATAGAATAATTTTTGTTTGATAAATTTCTATCAATAAAATACCGCAAAGTTATAGTAAACGATTTTTATTAACTTGAATCAAAAATAATAAGAAAATGTTCAAAAATGATTTTGGTCACCTATGTATTCCGGCATAATTGAAGAAATCAAAAGTGTAGCTTTGTATATGCACGGTTCCATTATCTGATGAAGTATCAACAATTTTTCCTTGAGGAACGCTGGTCTGAAGAAGGGTGTTATCAACAGCTACGGTAATTCTGTTTTTACCTCCGTAATTCAGAAGAGCGGTGATTTCTGCCTCAAATGGTAAATGTCCCATCTCGTGATTGGTTACCAACCCACCATTCAGCCACTAAAACATTTAGAAAATTGAATGCAGTGATTGAAACCTTAATCTCAATTTTTTCAATTCAAATGCAACAAAATAAAGGAGCAAGGTCAATAAGGGCTATTTTTGGAGGCCATAATCGAAAAATATATATATTTTTTGTGAAAATAAAGACTGAAAAAGCTTCAACTATTTTACCAATAATTTGTCAACTATAGAGAAATTTCTTTAAGCAAGTATTCAAAATGGACAAATTGCAGGAAAACTAGTTTAAGAAGTTTCGAGTATTTAGAGAAAAAATTATCCTTTTTTTTCCTTTTTTTCTATAGGTTTTTACCCGTAGATTACGAATGCGGAAACCAAAATTTTGCATCATGTCATAGCATTAAGGAGGTTTTTTTATGGCTTCTTTCATGCGGGTGCACCACGCGCAAGCTTGTATATGAGACTATACATACAAAATCTGGACTTTTATTTTTCGTTTGATTGACCAATAGGTTATTTCGATCAATTTTTCCCATTTTTCATGAATCCGGAACCAAACCTGTTCATGCACGTTTTGATTGAAAAAAACGGGTATGTTCCTTACGTTGTTGCGAAAATTACCAAAAATTTTGTTTTTTTTCCACTTTTTGAACTAGTGATGCATATTGATCATTTTTGGACAAAATCGAGATTTGCTTGAAACATAGTTGGATGGGACTGAAATGTAATGGAGATCAAGAATATGCAATGAAAAAAGTCGATCGAGACGAGACGATCATCTCGACTGAGTGATCGTTCGTCTCGATGTGATGGGTATGTTGTTCAAGTTTTTAATTTAATCTGATGAGATTTTTGAAAAATTTAGAAATGATCAATATGCATCACTATTTTGAACCCATTTGAAGAAACGTGACTTGATGGAATATTTTTCTCTTCAGATTCTTGATCTACGGAAAAAGATCATGCATCTGGTTTTTTTAATTTCGTAGGGTTATAGCTCTGGGTGTAAACTTTTATTTGAGCTTTGCTAAAAGTCTTTAGCAAGTGAGGTTTTTTCTTAGCATTGTTGTAAATGTGGTAAAAGTATATATTTTTTTGCTTCTTAAACTGATTTTTTTGAAAAAATATGACGTGATACAATATCTTCATTTCCGGTGTAGTAATCTACGGGAAAACCTATCGAAATGACCTATTTGTCCTTCCAAAGCAAAATTCTAGTTGTGCAGTGTTATATAAGAGAAATGATTATTATCTTTTCAATATTGGATGAGATATTACTTATTAAAAAAACATTATGATGCTTCGCATCGTTCATCTTTTTGTATAAGGCCTTTAACCACACAAATGAAATTTTGCTGTAGAGGCAAAAAACATTGTAGTGTCCGCATATGGCTTACAGTCTTATAGCTTTGAAAGGAGTCTTGGCTCAGTGGGCCTGCGGATCTGACACTTCAAGTACATCAGGCCTTATTGAAGTGATGCGTAATTTTTGGTTTAAAATTATGCTGATAGCACAGGCCTACAAAAATGAACTTTATTTGTACCCAAAGACTACACTAGATGACCGCGAAGGATTTTGATATCCTAAAAACGAATCCGTTATTTGCATTTTTCCTATTTGTCAGTATTTCGAGACATCCTGAACCAAAAGCAAAAAGTTGAAATTATCAGCCATATTTGAAACGATATAACAGAAGTACCGATTTTTTCTCAAAACTGTTAACGCCATCCTTTAATAATCTTTTTTTCCTTTAATTTCAATTTAGGATCTTCTTGAACCGATTTTTTTTCTCCGACATATGACACATTAGCCATTTTTTTGTCACACTGAAAAACTATCAAACGTGACAACTAGTAAAAATGGACAACTGATGCGTTTTTAAGTCATCAAAATCCTTTGAGGTCACCTAGTGAAAATCGGCATTAGGCAGACAGTAGGCGGCAGTAGGCTGAATATGGCTATTTTGTTATTATTGGTATTTTAACTACCGTTTTTAATATTATTCTACAGGCGTCTTTAAAAAATTATGAATTTTACGTCGTAGCTTAATCTATCAAAAAAATATAGTTACGAGGAACTTCGGCGTTTCCACTAGTTTTTAAGGAAACGTCGTTGAAGAGAGTTCAAATATCATGCTCTCTGTCATCACTTAACATCACATATAAATTCCCCATTTACTCAGTGTGGCTTTTCGTGAGATTCCTTTTAAATAGTTTTTGCGTGTAAAAACTATTTCAGTCACTTTAACAAGTATTTACTCGTGAATTGATGAAAGAATGCCACTCATTTATTCATTAAAAATATGAAAAGTATGCCCTGTCCCATGAATGTGGGATAAATTAAATAGATGACTTATTCAGAGACAGGTATTTCAGTACACTTATTATTATTAAGGAAAATGGAAGAATAAAGAGTGAAATTGCAAAGAAAAAAAATTTTAGATTTAAAAAGGAGAATTTCGCTGTTATGAACTGTCAGTCTCGTTAAAAGAAAATACAGTACTTTAAGGAAATTTCTTGAATTTTCGACCATTGAGTAAAATGTTTGGAATCGTCACCTTCTCATTGAACGGCTACGTATTATGAGAGTAAACTTACCACTTGGGCGAGATAATTCACAGATCCAAATCTGACAAAAACACGTTGATCACGCCAGGAAGCTGGTACAAAAAAGGTTCTTTCGTACCAAACAGCACCCACATGATCTCTCAGTTCTTGAGAAGTCGTGATATCGTTGTAGGACGAAGGCACTGGCATTTGCATAACTTTACCAGCCTGAAAATATATAATTGTTTTTCATTTTCGTTTCACTTCAGTAAGTAGTAAGACACATTGTCGTTTGTATAAACATTAACGTGAATACGCAAAACATTAATTTTTATTGAGGCTAATTAAAAGTTGGCATTTTTTGTTGCAATGAATTGTAAAGGAAAGCGGAAAATATGTGGACAATTTAATTTTATAATTCATAGATTTTTATTTCTATATCTTACTTTAGAAAGTTCATCAGCAAACCATGCCTCCTTATATCCCTTGAGTGCATTTCCTGATGGTGAGACTAAAAAGTCCCACACTCCATCCAACGATTTTACCTTTCAGAAAAGACGTACGTTAGTTTAGTTTCCGTTGCAGTTTCCTGCACTCTCTTAAACTGGATCAGTGATATTTCACTGGTCGAAATCATAGGTGACACACAATGTGATAATGATATAATTGCAGTGTAATGGGTGACAAGTTTAAAGAACATGATCGTGACAATAAGATCTCGTTATATTTCAGATTATAAAGTTGGTTGTCAATCGCTGAAATCCAGTGTACCATCTTTATAGACTTAAGATTTTAGTTTGAAAGATAACCTCATAATTAGAAAAGGAATCTGAAAAACACTACCATTGGGATCAAAATTTACTTTCAAGACTCTCCCAACATTCTTTTAACCATCTCGCTAAAGATTTTCAATTTGTACAAATTCTTTGCAACAGCTTGAAGTTATCATCGAGATTTATGTAGAAAGGGTATAACCGGGTAAGCATGGCAAGTCAGCCCCCGTTCGTATCAGGCTGAAATTTATGTAAAATGTTCATACTAAGGTAGCAAATAAAAATATTGTAACCATCAAATTGCATTTTTTTGGAAGTTATGGAGGGGAGAGAAAAATAAAAAAGTGTTATTTCTTGACAAGCGCTTTACTGATTTTTATAAACAGAATATATGTTATGAAGACCAATAAGACAATTTACCAAAAAATTCAAGATAATTTTATGACTAAAATAACAGTTTAAAAAATGTTAGATTTTTTTGAGAATTTTTTTAAGGCGATGTTTTTGACGTGCGACAACCATCTTTTTACAAAAAAATCTCTACATCCCCCACATCAACATATTTTAATCAGAAAAAAATCAACAGAAAAAAGAAGAGGATATATTAAAAAAATGGCTGTCCACCTGTTTCGGCAATTCGCCTATTTGTAACCAGGAGCCGGGTTAAGAATGTACGTGTGTACTAGGTTCCAAACCACCCGAGAGGTACAGTACGCAACGCGGTTTTTTTTAGTGACTACTGGTTTGTATTTTCTACAAGTAGTGAAAATATGAGTTTTATTTAAACAGATAACAGCATTCTAAGACATTGCAAAATATACAAAACATCCCAGATAACAATTGTGCAACGCATGTAACCCGCACGTCATGCGAGCCATATCTTGCATGAGAAAATGCATTAATTTTGCCAACACGTGACTCGTTCAATTGATGGGCACCAGAGTGCGAGAAGAATGCGTCGCATTGCGCTGTCACGCAGTGTTGATATTATGCGACGCACATCGTGTAGGCACCGTGATGGCCGGGGATGACGTAAATTTGAAATGATAAAAATGTTAAATTAACGCTATATTAAAAATATTGAAAAACTAATTATTGAACCGCCGCATCTTTGAAGAGGGCTTAACATGTTTTGGTCCAAGCGCAATGGTATTTCACTGCTTTTGGAAATTCTTGTGAACTTTAATTTTTGGAAATTGAATATAATGAATGATATCAAAAAATATTTGTTAAATAATAATTTTATCATTTTCAGGAAGCGCTTGCTCTCTGACCAAAAAATTTTATACCCTCTTCTACCATGCGGCGTTTCAATTATAAATAAAAAATTTGTAGATACATTAAGTTTAAAAAAATTTTAATTGATTAAATCAATTAAGCATAATTTATATCATTATAAACAAAACTATATATGATCGTTTAAATAATATAAATTATAATATAAGTTTAATATGTACTGAGCGAAATCTTTATTGAAATATATAATCATTTTCAGAAAATGCGCGATGACAGTATATCAACGACTTGCATACTAAATACAATCCCTAAACGCTCGCTTGACTAATACGTAATGTGTCATTTTTCCTCCATTTGCAAAGAAGAAGGAGTCATTGTTTTGTTCCTGCTCCTGGCGTCTGCTATTCTGTCCAGTGTTATCCGTTTTATGAAATATGTCACAATATTACCAAAGATTTGCGATAAGTGAGTATTTATATACATGAGTATTGGTATTTCACATTAAAAAACAATTAAATTGATTATTTATTAACCCTCCCATTAAACCTGCACTTCGTGCGTGCAATCTGCCCGCACGCGTTGACTGCACGACGTGCGACCCGTGTGTGCATCAATTGATATTTGTACCAAAGACCAATCATATCATTGAGAGGAGGAGGATTAAGCCGTCTCTCCTACTGGAATAAAACTCAGATACAACAAATGATAACTGCAATGTGAAACAAGTGAAAGCCGCTCGTAGTGCAATAGTTGATACCAATGTTGGTGAACTTTTCTTTGCCCTAGCGTCAGGGCAGCGGGCTCATTGGTCCCAGTTGGCGCAAAATCAAAAACGAGTAATAAAAAAAATTTGTGCAATTAAGATAAATAATTAATACAAATCACACAAGAATGCGCGCCAACTGCAAACGATGTGCCCGCTGCCCCGACGCAAGCGCAAAGAAAAGTTCGCCAACATTGGTATCACTGTTGTACTGTGAGCGGCTTTTTCTTGTTTCACAATGCAGCTGTTATTTTGTTTTCAGCGTTTTTATATTCCGACGATTTATCACTGTGTTGATAATAATAACATGACTGAACTACTAACATGTATTTAACACAAAACAATGAATACACTGGAACTTGGAATTACGCACGGTTTCGGGCATTGATTGCAGCGACCTTCACCGTAGTTGAGGCAAACTGATGCGACTGACGCGCTAAAAGCGTTAGTTGTATCTGAGTTTTATTTAAATAGGGGACAAGGCTTAATCCTCGGTGTAGTCTTATCAGTCTTCATAACATATATTTTCTTCATAAAAATCGGTCAAGCGGTTTTCGAGAAACCCCACTTTTTTATTTTTTCCCCTCCATAACTTTCAAAATAATGCAATTTAAAGGATAAAATTCGTCTTAGTTTTCTGCTACCTTAAGATGAACATTTGACATAACTTTCAGTCTGATACGAGCGGGGGCCGATTTGCAGTGCTTACCCGGTTATACCCTTTCAAAATGTACAACCGCCATAACATTTTTTCCTATTACATGATTATGATATCCTATAGTTACCTAAATTTGAAATCCTCTCGATTGATAGGGAAGAGATATTTGATAAGTCACATTCAGATCAACTATATTACAAGTTTAGGGCATGATAATCATGTAGCGGTGTATCTGGGATAGCCAGAAGAGGGTCACTGGTATCACCTTAGTGAAAATGTCACTGCTTTCGAGTGAACTATTACTGATTATTACTAGTGAAAGTTTTTAAGTCGGTGATAGCGGGATTATTTATTTTCCGTCTGAGAAATTTCAGTGACACTCCGTGGTAATTCCGCTGGTAATCGCAGTGATATCAGTGATCCTCTTCTGGCTATTACACACAGTGAAATATCACTATAGCTTAGTTTAAGACAATGTTAAATATACACTAAATAAATGGGTAGAAGGCTACTTGAGTTTGTAAAATATGGCTACTACCTTTTTTCAAAATAGAATTTACGTTCTTTCCATGTCAATTAAGAGCTATTGAAATTCAGCCTTACAAGTTAAAAACCTACTTAAATCGACTTCTTATCATAATTCATAGTTTTATATTGTTTGACTTGTGTTAAAAGCTGCATGCATAATTCTTTCAAAAGGCTGTATTCTATGGCGTACGCGATAAAAAATACGTGCTTTAAGAAAATAATTTTAAATGATGAAACAGGTATGTTATGTATCCTATCAATAATTTATAATATAAAAAGAATATCATGTGAAACATTGTACTTCATATGAGAAGTTTTGTAAGTATCTACAAAAAGGATTCGTTTTAAAGAAATTAGGTGCATAGAATTAGCATCTAGACATTTAACTTGATTTTATATGTTTTTATTTTGTCATGGTCAATAATTTCAAAAACAAAAAACCTCTCGAGATTCGCTTTCTCTTGGGTACAGTAGACCCGGAAGAACAGTTGGTGATGGATCTTGTACTGCAGAGTTGATTTCCGAAGAACCTCCAGAAATATCTGGATCGGGACTTGCTTCTGCCATCAGCAAGATGCCGGCAACAGCCAATAAGGTTAAGGACATTCCTTCCGATTCTTTCTGAAAATGTAAAATTGTAATTAGCTATTTTATGACTGCAGAAATATAATTTTGCCGAAGCTTATATTCATCTTATACGTGGTGGAATTGACGGTAGTTTACCAGAGTTGACCATCAGTGCAGTATTGGCCCAATACTGCCACCAGTACAGACAGCTAATAGTTTGCCTAGTGCTAGCTGAAGGGCGACTATACGACCGAGACAGTACTATACCAGCGGTACGAAAGTAGAAGTTCAAAAAATAATTGCACCGCAAATGGGCTCATGTACGTCATTAATCAAAACGAATTCCGCTATAAAACCCTAAGAGTTATAGCAAGTGTTGCTTAGGAGGAGAGGCTGGAATAACGCCTCTTCCCATTTAAAAAATCAAATTTCAAATTGCATGATCTCGAAGAACTCCAAATACGCCGGTATGTGTCATTCAGCAAAAATCTTTTGCCGCAGTAATAACCGAGTGATATAATTTTCACTTTCTGATCCTAATGAGAAGGTATTATTTTGAGGTAAAATTTGACATCTTCATTAGTATTAGTTGTTTTCTTCCAAGAAGGTGGAAATGAATTGACGCACTGAGTACAAGGCCTCAAAAACGGCAATACCCACTAAAACCAGCTCCTCTTCTTGCCAACCCATTTTCCTGGAATCCGCTCTCGCATTTCTTCTGGAACATGAGTGAAAGACTTCTACATCGTGCCTTGGCATCCTGCTGTATATGCTAATCTGGTTTTTATCATATTTCCGCCCCACTCATGATGTACGCATTGTTCTCAGTAGCGCGGCAGTGTCCTGCAACAGGCTCGTTGGCCTTCGACATCATGTTTCGGATTTACAGGTTACCGCTGTCTATTTTAAGGCTTCCTCAGCGGTGCTGCTTCTCTAAATGACGAGCAACTCATCGTTCCCGGCAGATGGAGGGTCCGGGGCTCTCCCTCCTTTGCGGTGCACAGGCAGCACTGCAGCGTGTTGGCGTACTCCGCAGCTCTGTGGAATCACTCCAAGGGTGCCTGGTTTTACCTTACTTCGGAGATCCTTTAGGACTTCAGCGTAACTCGGACCCTCAGTCGGTTTTATCAAAATCACTTTGTGCCGAGCGCGCTCAACGTGGGTTCTCTCGTCTTCTTCCCATACGTGAGAGCGAGAGATTCCTCGGCTTCTTCTTCTGTTTGGGCCCCCTTGTTGGCCACCTCTCTACGCCCTTTCTCCTTCCGTATCACCTTCACTCTCCGGCAAATCGTGCTAATCATTTCGTCTTCAAGTATTTTGCAGTGCCCATGAATACTGTCAGCACTGTTCTGCAAGTACCACATGACCTTCTTCACATGAAAATCTGCATCTTCTTACAAACGTCCTGCAGCTCTATCAACTTCCCGTCATGCAAGTGGAATTGCGCTTGAAATGTTTCTTTAGTCGCCCGCGTGTACGAAATATCAATGAAAGTCCTTTTGAACTCTAATTTAACTTCAAATTAGCTTTTATGCACCACCAACATTTTCTGCATACCTCAACAGTTTTCCTTGATATGGTGATCATAACACTTTGCCAAGTGATAAACACTAAAAAAATCATTTTTAATATGTGGTGACGACGGACTTTTCGGAGGGTGTGTAACAAAATTATGGCTGATTCTGTAGAATAGAGGGTATTCGGTAGCAATCTTCTTAGTTTTTGGGTATAGTCAGTTCGAATTTTTGGGCAAAGTGACATTTTGTTATTATTTACCTAAAGCTAATGAATGAGCTCTTTCTTATGCTTAAAAAAATTTTGTTTCAAGCTAGCGACATTTTATCGGTACTGACAACAATATTTTTTACGCAGATTCCAAATATCCAGACAGTCCGTATGTATTTGGCTGTTTATAGCACGGTCGGCTCTAAACGTAAGAATCTGGCCAGGGGAAACGGCAGCTGGAAAAAGGAGGGGGGCGTGGCTTGTGTCCGGTTGTATGGACACTATCAATTTTTTAAAGGTAGAGACAAACGAAGTTTACCGGTCCCAGTTATGCCATTGAATGGGCTTTACTGGATAAAACTCGTTTCGTTTTAATAATCGTTAATGCGCATAAAGATTGTAATACCGACGACCTCGAGTTCAGCAGCCTAAGCTATTGCGCGTACGCTCAGCAGAACTTTTATCAGTGCTATCAAAAGTTACCAATAAATTACTATAAATTTCTATAAATTCCCGGAAATTACCTTAAAGTTTTTTAATTTCTCGAAATTTCTCTAAGTTAAGTCTTATAAATTATGACAAATATTTGAAATTTATGGAGATTTAGCAAATTTTTCGAAATATTGGTAATTTATGGAAATTTGAGAAATTAAAGGGCTACCATTCATTGCTCTAGAAAAATTTAATAAGATATGGAAATGATCCATTTCCTGTTTATTTTGATTCCTATATTATTGAATATTATATTTCCACGTGTATGAATTGTCTTAATAAAGCAACGATTTAATAATGTAAATATTTCGAACAATCTGTATTTCGGCGGCCTTTTCCCACATGGCGGGGCAGAACCACCAATGGTGTTTTTCATGGAATAGAAATATATTAGGATGTAAAATTTTATTAGTTGGGTTCCTTAGTATTTTATGCATTGGAAAAGTTACTTTCTAACAAATGGAGCAAGAAATATAAGGTCTTTGTTTTGAAAATAGTGATAGCCATCGTATGAATTCTTATTCGTTGATATTTTGCTCTAGGTGCAAGCGACACAAGCAAGTATCTGCCTAATAAGTTATGCTTGATAGACCGTTGAGAAAAAAAATTATTCTGGGTATTTTCTAAATTTAATATATTTCAGACTTGGACTAAGTTTCATTTCTATAATTTTGGGATGGAATATCCATATTATATTCCTACCAGCAAATCTTCCATTCTTCATTTGTCAAAACTGTTTTTTGCATAATCTTTCTTTCGCAGCGTAAATTTTCAAATTTTAATTTATATCACCGTTTTCCTCATTATATAGATTACTTTTTGTGACGAAGAATTAAAATAATTAAGAAATATCACTGTTATTTACAAAGACGTTTCTAAGTAAAATGGAGGAAAAACGAAATAGGCTTTACCTAGTAGATATTCTCAATTATTTGTAAATTAATTTGTTAATGTTTTAATTATCTTTTACACTGGAACATGGAATCAGTTGCCTCTTATTTACCATATCCTGAGAATTGATGCCGCGACGCAGTGAGTTTTTAAATAAAATTTTGTTCAAAATTCTGCTGACTGCTCAATTTTGAACCGATTCTAATATTTTTTTGTTTTGAAATACTCGCAAGGAATTATAATTTCATGTAGCACTACTACTTTATTAGATTTCTGCAAATAACTAACCCAAAAAATATGAACCCACACAAATTATACCTCAAACCCCCAAACCCGTAAACTCACAAACCTCAAACCCAAAAACCTCAAACGCACAAACCTCAAATCCACAAACTTAAAACCCCCAGCCCATAAACCTGCAAACCTCAAACTCACAAATCCATAAACCTAAAACTCCAAACCCGTAAACCCACAAACCTCAAACCCACAAACCTCAAACCCACAAACCTCAAACCCACAAATCACAAACCTCAAACCCACAAATGTCAAACCCACAAACCTCAAATCTCCAAACCTGTAAACCCACAAACCTCAAATCTCCAAACCTGTAAACCCACAAACCTCAAATCCACAGACATAAAGCCCCCAAGCCCATAAACCTACAAGCCTCAAACTCACAAATCCATAAACCTAAAACACCAAACCCATAAGCCTCAAACACATGAACCTGAGATCACAAAACCACAAACCCACAAACCTCAAACCAACAAACCTCAACCCCCCAAACCCGTTAACCCACAAATCTCAAACCCAAAAACATCAAACCCACAAACCTCAAACCCACGAACCTGAAACCCACGAAACTGAAACCCACAAAAATTATACCTCAAACCCACAAACCTCAAACACATAAACCTAAAACCACAAATCCACAAACCTCAAACCCACAAACATCAAACCCCATGTGGGTTTGCGGTTTTAGGTTTATGGATTTGTGATTTTGACGTTTGTAGGTTTTTGGGCTTGGGGATTTTATGTATATGGATTTGAGGTTTGTATGTTTGAGGTTTGTGGGTTTGCTGTTTATGGGTTTGTGTATGTGTGGTTTTAGGTTTATGTGTTTGAGGTTTGTAGGTTCATGGGCTTGGGGGTTTTATAATTGTGGATTTGAGGTTTGTGCGTTTGAGGTTTGTGGGTTTACAGGTTTGGTGGTTTGAGGTTTGGAGGGTTATGGGCTTGGGGGTTTTAAGTTTGTGGATCTGAGTTTTGTTGCGTTTGAGGTTTGTGTGTTTACGGGTTTTGGGGGTTGAGGTTTGTTGGTTTGAGGTTTGTGGCTTTGCGGGTTTGCTGATTGTGGGCTTGTGTATTTGTGGTTTTAGGATTTTGTGTTTGAGTTTTTAGGTTTATGGATTTGTGCGTTTGAGGTTTGTTGGTTTATGGGCTTGGGGTTTTTATTTTGTGGATTTCAGGTTTGTGCGTTTGAGGTTTTCGGGTTTGAGGTTTAGGGGTTTGAGGTTTGTGGGTTCGAGGTTTGTGGATTTGAGGTTCGTGAGTTTGAGGTTTGTGGTTTTGAGGTATAATTTTTGATGGTTTGAGGTATGTGCGTTTGAGATTTGTGGGATTGAGGTTTGTGGGTTTACGGGTTTGGGGATTTGAGGTTTGTGGGTCTGTGGGTGGGAGGCTTGTGGGTTTGCTGTTTGTGGGCTTGTGGATTTGTGGTTTTAGGTTTATGTTTTTGAGGTTTGTGGGCTTGAGGTTTTAGGCTGATGGATTTGTGAGTTTGAGGTTTGTAGGTTTATGGGCTTGGGGGTTTTTAGTTTGTGGATTTGAGGTTTGTGCGTTTGAGGTTTGTATGTTTACGGGTTTGAGGTTTGTGGGTTTGAGGTTTGTGGGTTTGAGGTTTGTGGGTTCGGGTTTCGTGGGTTTGGGGTTTGTGGGTTCGAGGTATAATTTTTGTGGGTTTACGAGTTTGGGGGTTTGAGGGTCGTTGGTTTGAGGTTCGTGGGTTGGACGTTTGTGCGTAAAGATATTACCGATTTCATGGTTTTAAAAGTTTCGAAATTTCGTGGTTCAGCTACCTTGGCAAGTACAATGCCCGATATCGTAATTTAATCCAGGTTCCAGTGTATTAAAAAATATCATTGTACGTGACAGAAAACATCAGTTTAATCTTATCCCTTTTGAGTAAGAGAGAGAGAGAGAGAGCAAAAAGGTCTTTACCTAGTTGTCATTATCAATTCTTTTGAAGTTATTTTTTTCAGTTTCTACTCAAAACAAAAATGCAAAAGTGTTCGAAGGCCAGTAGGTCGTAACGTGAAGTACTTGATGATGCGAAGAAATGATTTTTGAAAAAATTGGGCTTTACGGAACCGCAAATCGTGCTCGTGTTATAAGAAACGCCTAAAACTATGTATTTGTTATGAAAAATATCGTATGCATCAATAAGGAGACTTTCTAGTTTTTACGAGGAATGTAAATTTAATCTTTTATCAGTCACTTCTATTGTTTATTTACCGATTTGTAAAACTTAACCCTAGACGGATCCCATGGTATTTTTTACCTTCACCGGATCCTGCGGGGGCCAAATGTCCCCCATTTGGATTTCCTGTGCACAATCATTTACTTTCATCGAAATGAGATGTTAATGTACACCATTTTCTTCGTTTTTTAATGACAAAGTAACTGATATATATAATATTTCAGTTTATTATATTTGAGATGTTAAAAATTATGTTTAAATAAATAAAAATCGCGAAAAATCGTGAAATGAAAGTGAAATGATTTTCGCTTGGGGGACATTTGTCCCCCGCAGGATCCGCGTAGGGTTAACAAAATTTCATATATTCTAATGACAAAAATAATCGTCTGACTGTAATCGGATAAATCTCTGAGTAGATAAAAGAGTGGGTTCTACCATTTTCCCCCTATCGAAACATGAGGAGATTGGGATCTCGTACACCAATGAAATTTGAGGTGTTTTATATTAAAGTTGACTAATTGGTAGAAAATGCTAATAAATATGAAATAAAATGAGAAAACAGTGAAGTTTCCATGTACGTTTTATAATACGAGGACTTCCAGTTTGCCTCTAATTTAATCATTTTTCATATACATAATAATAAAAAATTTAATTTATCGTGAAGTACCTGAAGTTTGGAAAACAGGTATTTCTTCAACACAATGTCTAGTCACGTAGTTGACTTTCGTGTGTAGAAAAAACTAGAGCATCGCCCTTCTTTTTTAAGAGGCGCGCAAAACTGATAATGCGAGATTATGGAAAAACGCGTTTAGTAATGTATAAGGTATTCAGACTGATAGTGACAGCACACTTGCTATTGTTATTACCATGCTACAAGTTTGTCTAATTATTTCAAATAAATTTCTGAGTATAAGGTGTCAAATGGGAATTTTTGATTTCTGTTACTAACTTTACTAAAGAAGATTTCAGCAAAAAAAGTACATCTCTTTTGTGTTAGCGCGTATTTTTCTCTGAACCTAGCAGATTTTGCAACAAAAATTAAAAAAGAAAATAATAGTATATTGTGTACCTAGAAGGCAAACTCAGTTTTTTTACCCGATGTATGATTTACAAGTTTATCACGCCTGACATTTGAGGTTAGGTGGGAGCGATGGCGAATGCGCATGCACGCATAAGAATTATGAGCCCATAGTACTCGACTCCAAAATCCAACAATTTGGTAGAAAATTAAACTATTTGGCTGATAAAATTAATTTTTCTGCTAAAAATTCAGCTATTTGGTTAAAAATTGAATTAAATTAATCTTTTTTGTTGAAAAGTAATCTTTTTGAGTGACTATTCAAATATTTGGTCCATAATTCGTCGTTTTTTTTGTTTAATAAAACTGGTTAAAAATTCGTCGTTTGTTATAAAATTAATCTTTTATCGTAGAAAAATGATGTTTCATTGTTAAAAATAAACTTCTATTTGGCTTGAAAATTCAACTGTTTTTAATAGAATTTTTCATTTTTTGTTTGGAAATTCGACCATTTACTTGAAAATGCATCTTTGTAGGGCGGAAATTCAGTAATTTTGATAAAGTCGTCTTTTTTGGTCGAAAATTCAAGTCTGTTAAAAATTTGTCCTTTAGGATTGAAATTGTCCTTTTACGGTGGAAATGTCATTTTTTTGTTCAAAATTCATCTTTCTTGGTTGAAAATGAACTTTTTTGATGAAAATTCAACTGTTGTCGAAAAAAATTCGACTTAAAAATTCAGCTATTTGGTTAAAAGTTGAACTATTTTGTTGAAAATTCATCTCTTTTGACAGAAAATCTTTTTTGGTTTAAAATTCAACTATCATGTTGAAAATGCAATATATTCTGACTTGAAATCCTAGGAATTGAAAGCTTAAAAAAAGTATTGAATTCAATATGGTGTCAACATAAATTTTATTTTTAAAAAATTATTCTAATGTTGGCTTCGTATAAGTTGATAAGCCCGGTTTGAGCTATAAATGAGAAGTAACTTTTTTTTTAAACACTATATATGTCGTTATCTTATCGCTTGTCAGCGTTGAGAGAGAGAAGCGTTGGTTTTTGTAAAATTACTTTAGAAATAATTTTCAAAAAGCATAGCAGGATAAGTATGTGTGTGCTGCCCCGCACGGATTAGGTCCAGATTTTCAGAATAAGTTACCAATAATATGAGGGTACATTCCTCAAAAGATTCTATCTTTGAAAAAGTGTTTGCAGTCAGCCTGGGCAAATTCCTACTGCGGGGCGAACCGCTGCAATAATTTTTATAAAATTATGGAAGGCTTAGCAAATGTATTTTCAAAGTGACCTTGTTGCTCAATAGATCATGCAATGTTTTTAATTTATCGTTTGTGTAAATAAATATGTATTTATTCATAAGAAACTGGTAGTGCTAAACAAGTCAACGTCTCACGTCGATCAAGAGTTACACTACCCAAACATTCATATATTTTTTTGATAGCTCGTTTTTAAGTTATTTACAAATAACCTAAATCCAAAAATTCTGGGGCGTATCACTACAACTGAAATAAGTTATAGATAAATTCAAAAATGCTTTAGATTGACGAATAACATTAAAAGAATATAAGTACAGTGATTCTTCATTACTTATACAGGGTGGCCGCCCAATTGAACTGCAACTTTTTAGAACGCAGTATTTTTGGTGTGTATAAAATTTAATTTTATTGGAGCAATTTAAAAAATGGTAAAAAACATTCAAATTTTACAAATTTATGTCGAAATTTCGATATGGCCGCCTTGAGCACGGACTGTGGCTCTGAGTCGGTCGACAAACGAGTCGCACGCTGCGCTGCAGGAAGTGCTCCTGTGGGATCTTCATCCATTCACGAAGAAGGGCTTTCTTGAGGACATCAACACACTGATATTTTTTAGTGATGACCCTGGCTTGAAAAATGCAAGAATCCCTTCTTCGTGAATGGATGAAGATCCCGCAAGAGCACACTCGTGCAGCGTGCGACTCGTTTGTCGACCGACATAAATTTGTAAAGTTTAAATGTTTTCCAGCATTTTTCAATAGCTTCAATAAAATTAAATTTTATATAAAAAATACAGCGTTCCAAAAAGGTTGCAGTTCAATTGAGCCACCCTGTACAATCATATAGTGAATATAAGGAATATACAATGTAAAAAAATAGGATATGTTCATACATTACAGCTAATTCTTGTTTATTTCCATATTACTGTGTTATTATTGTTAATTCTTGGTCTTTTCTTCTCTCAACTACGATAGAATGGTTGAGTATTATACTAATTTAAATATAGTGTACGACGCACATGTAAGAGTACTTGGATATGTCGCCCGCGAACAATAATATTATTTTCCTTTTCTTCAAAACATCCAGCTACAATAAATATGTATACTTAGATTTCCTTGAAATTTAACCTTTGGATTCATGTCACTTAATAAATCAAGTCCGTGACTCTACTCTGTGGTGGTATTCGGCAAATCCCAGCATTAGCGATGGGCCGACTCCGCGCTGCCTACTTCTACTGACGGCCTGCGCGCGCTCAGTGAGTCCGACGCAGTACAGTCAGACGGCTGGTCCTTCTCCCGCGTCCGCGCTGGTAGTACCTCAGTAGCACCAAAAGCCGGGTTTACACCTCAAAAGTTGGGGTGGTTTCTCTTTTTTTCTGTTTCACACGAAGGATTGGTGCGTTCGCACCAACGAGTCGTGCAAGCACCCCAACCATTGGGGTGCTCACCCGAAGCAGCAGCGGCCGAACTGGTGGGGTGCACGCCCCAATGGTTGGGGAGCTTGCACCTATGATTCGGGAGATTCGATTCGTCCACCGTATTGGATGTTGCGCGTTCGACGTTTGCGCAATAACCGCAGCTGATAAACATATCAGGCTTTTCCCGAATATCACTGTTTCTAGTTTATGTCAATTTTATTATTCATGTGCGAGATGTCAGTGGAATACAGTGTAAACAAGTTATCTGGTTTTTCTTTGGATAATCATTAACGAAGGTTCATTAACGAAGAATTATTTCTGCATATATACAGAAATAATTCTGGAGAAAAAATAAGGTTTTATATTTCTCTTACCTTCGTTAATGATTATCCAAAGAAAACCCAGATAACTAGTTCACACTGTATTTCACTGACATCTCGCACATGAATGATAAAATTGACATAAACTAGAAACGGTGGCATTCGGGAAGAGCCTGATGTTTATCAGCTGCGGCCATTAGCGAACATGCGCCAACGTCAAACGCGCAACATCCAACGCGGTGGACGACTCGAATCTCCCGAATCATAGGTGCAAGCTCCCCAACCATTGGGGCGCGCACCCCACCAGTTCGGCCGCTGCTGCTTCGGGTGAGCACCCCAATGGTTGGGGTGCTTGGACGACTCGTTGGTGCGAGCGCACCAATCCTTCGTGTGAAACAGAAAAAAAAGAGAAACCACCCCAACTATTGGGGTGTACTCCCGAACCACTGGGGAATTCTTCGCTCAGTGTACAGAGTAGTATCCGGACGAAACCGACAAAACAAAAAGAAAGAAGCGAACGCTTGTGTTGATTTCTTGCCCTCCCAAGTAATATAGGCGTATACCTAAATTTAGTTCATATAGAAAGGTATAAATAGACATGAAAAAGAATTTAAGATTTGACTACAACTTCGATTTCCTGTGCGATCGAAGCAGTATAAGCCTTCACCGCCATTCGCCTAATCGGGGGTCGTGGTCCCGAACTCCTGCGCGGACAGTTGGCTTCTCTTTACAACGTGAAAGTTGGCTGTTAACGCTGGTATTCGGTCTCAGCCCCTCCTCGTGAGCTAAAACAATTACAAACGAGGCCCTGGGGGAGCTCAATGGGCGCTGGCGATCACAGACCTGGCCGGGGGCTGGAAGTAGGGCGTGACCAAGAACTGCTGACCGAAGTTATGGCCGGCAGTGGATGGTCGCTCGGACTTCCAATAACCCTGTGAGCTACGAGTGGGTCGTTCCGGTAGTCAGGGGCCCTACGGTTCATACTCGGTTCTATACTCGGGATTTCTGTCTTTTTTCTGATAGATACCAAGGAAGCATCTGAATTCTCGAAGACAAACCAAAAATAAAGGCAATCAGCCCTTCTCTGAGCCAAAAATGGTTTAACGAAGGTTTTTCTTTGTTCATGCAAACTAAACCCAATTTAAAATAATTGTACCTTGCCTATGCATTACGCGGTCTTGGTAACAGTTATAACCATGGAAAATATTTTTATTGGCTTTAAATAAGTCAAAAACTTTGAGTGTAGCGATTCGCTCCATCGCGGGGTAAATCGCTACAACTAGTGATCACTGCATTTGGAGGTGCGATCACAAAAACAATAATTTTTAACAAATATCCTAGAAACAATTGAACCGCCGCATCGTAGAACGTGGTATAAATATTCCTCGAGGAGTGGGGAGCCTCTGAACTTCGCTCAAACCCATGCGGCTGGAGACCCCCCCCCCCCCATTCTCCCTCCCCCCACACCGCATTTTGTGACTCGAATCCGCCATCGGCATATTGCAAAGCGGATGGCCAAAAACTGCGCTTCTCTCGACAGCCTGCTACACCTTTTTTCAAACCACGTTGTTCGGACATCTCTCGCCACACAGGCTCAATTCGTGGAACAATCATGTTGTTCAGGACAGCTGTAAAAATCGTGAACAGTGTGCTCAAACAAGTTATTGGCATGTAATTCTCTGGGCTGGACAAGTTGCATTTTTTCGGCAGGAGTATAGTACGTCCTAACACCAGCCACTGCGGAATGGGCGTCTCCGACTTTAAATATGAGATGAATATGCGGGCCAAATGTTGGTGTGTAAAAGTAAACTTCTTCCACCAGAAGTTCTTGATACAATCTGGTCCAGCAGCGGAAAAGTTCTTCGTGCCTCTAATTGCTTTTTTCACCTCTGCGGCAGTGATTGATCGATATTCCTCCTCAGATTTTATGAGGTTGTCGCAAAACACCTTACTGCTGATGATATTGTCGGTATCTTCTTTCAACTTTATTGTTTTTGATTCTTGTATACCTCTCTCCAAAAAGTCTCTACCTCCTTGGGCTTGGGTGGATTTTTTTACAGAAGCAGGGATATCGCTGAAGAGGCGCGATGGGTCAGCCAGAAACTGTTGATTCTCCCTGATCAATCTCTCCCTCTCCTGTATTCTCCTCCTTGCGTCAGATAACAGCCGTATTTTGTCAACAATATGCTACTTGATTGTCAACAGCTTTGACTTGTTCAGTGTGTAATTCAAGATCCTTGGTTCTTGGGTAAACTTTCCAACCAGTTCCGTGAACGGTCTACCAGATGTTTTGTAGTGAATCACATATTGAACACGGGACGCATTCTGCCTTGCCCATCCAATCTTCTTGTTCAGTTGATGCAAGCGTCTTTTGGTCCATCGATCCATCTTCGGTTTTAGCTTTCGATTTGAATCAGCCAAAGCTCTCGCAGCACCATAACCGAACAATTGATGGTCGAGAGGTCGGACTCTTATGAAGGGAGGCACCCATTTCAGCCAGATTTTGGGGGTTAGGAGAAACGTGCATGTTAATGTTCCACCTTGTCCTGAAATCGCGATCATCTCTCAGAAGGTGCCTGCTTTCCGCGGTTGGTCTCAATACCGCTTCCTCATCTTCGTCTGCAGCTGATTAAGCAGCGGTTGGGATAGCGCTCTGCGTACATATCCATTTTTCCGGAGGTTTTCGGCTTGATTTCGCAAAGACTGTTGCGAAGCGTGCTGAAGCTCTGGGTTTTTCTGGCACCACAGAGAGAGGTTCGTCGTCGTGTTTCCATCTAAATTATTTTTGGCCCTTCGAACTCTAGGGTGATCGGCACTGTTTTCCGACCGATTGTCGGGTGTTCTGCGCATTCCATCGTTTTAAACCGCATCTACAACTTTTTGGGGGTTTGGTGGTGTTATTGTTGTTTCCACGAGCAGCTAGGGAAAGACTTTGCACATCCTTGCAGAGCCCCGCATGGAAGAATAAGGCTGCATACTAGAATTAATGCTTTGACGATGATTCATTATGATAAATTAAAAATTTAAATTTTAAAGCTTTTTCGGGCTTCAATCGTGTGCGAAAGTATGAATATGCCGACGTTTCGTGAATATTGCAGTTCACTTCCTCATAGCTGAACTGAAATTGAAGTTTCAGGTTATGTGTTTCTTATATAGGTATTCTCTACTATGCCTGTGATTGGCCAGAGCGCCCCATGGTGGGGTTTGGTCGAGCTTGATTCGCCAATCAAGTCTTTTTTTTAAAACCCGGGAGGACGGAAAGCCAAATCGGATTGGTATAACATCCATTGTACCTATTGATGTTATTAGGGTGTTTTAAGGTTTCGATTGCTTCTCTATGTTTTCTTGGGAAAATATTGTACTTTTTTGCGATTATGGTTGTTTTGTCAAATAAGATGCTACGTCCTGTTTCGATATGATGCTCAGCTAGTGCTGATTGCGTGAAATGTTTTAGATTGTCTTAACTCTCATGTTCCTGTACACGCTGGCTCACCGCTCTCCCGGTTTCTCCAATATAGACTTTGCCACAAGAACAAGGGATTTTATATACTTCCGGATTACTGAGAGGTGCCTCTTTATCTTCAGGGTTGTTTAGAAGTTGACCTATTTTCGCAGGTGGCTTAAATATAGTTTGGATGTTGTGTTTGTTGAGAATTCTTCCTATTTGTTCTGTGATACCTTGAATATAGGGTAGGATGGTGGTCGTTTTTCTCTCTCTTCATTTAGTAGGTTGTGTTGACTTGTTTTTTTAAAATGTACACTGTAAAAAATAGGATTCGATTTAGAACTTAATTCGGTATTAAAACAGTCCACGCAATAAAACAATTGCACTTCAGTTTGATCCGCCAATCCATGGAGAATAGACATAAGGAGACCAAAGTCCTGTACATTGACTTCACCAAAAACGAGCATTTTTCTGTCGGATGTACAATAACGCATCGAAATGCTAGATCATCTCGAGCGCGGCGCTAGTGTGGTACGCGTAAAGATGGCCGCCGTCATGGTCCGTGTAAATATAACCTCAAGGCTCAAGCATAAATACAAAATTCCTAAATCATTTAAACAATTTATTGAGTCATGAATTCAAAAGGAAACCTTTGGTGCATTTTAAATTGATGAAAAATTCAATATTTATCAAATGCAATAATCCTGACTTTCACGTTGAAATAAAAATTCGTTAGCGCAATAATTCAAAAGTACATATCTCGTCCATTGCAGGATCTCTACAGTTACACACACACACACACACACACTTCAAAAAAAGATGTTTCGCGGTGGATAAAATTATTTAAATTATTCAACTCTTGTTTTATGTCAATGGCAATTTACCTCTGTAAATCACATATTAGAATCGTGAATAATTCAGAATCTGTCAATGTCAACAAAACAAAAACAGCCGCCGCTCAATACGCGTGCGACACTAGCGCCTGGCACGGGAACGGGAAGTATTTCAAACATTATCATACAACAAAAATTTGCTCATTTTCGGTTACACTACTTTGGTCTCCTTATGTCTATTCTCCATGCGCCAATCTAATAAAATAAGGTCGATTTGTGGATTGAAATAGGCTAGAAATGAGAATCATCTGTCAATAACTAAATCTGATAAAACAAATTCTAATCCGTCAAGTTTAGAAACCAACGTCACCCCGAAATGACATGTAAATGTCGTGCGCGCTCCGACTGTTAGATCTTTTTGACTTTTAAATTCACTCATTACTGAAATTTGCTGTCCATGGCAACCTGATGCTACGCCGCTTTCTAAGATCCTATGAAGGACTGATTTTGAAAAAGAAATTTCGAATTAGGGTTATGTCCAAAATATAATCAGGATACGTTTAAAAATGGTATAACCCTGAAATCAACTGGTTTGTATTACTTTTAAATCCATCACAAAAAATTACGAGAACGTTTTTTGAGTCACAAAAAAGGAATTCGCGGCCCGAAATTCAAAAAGCTGACATCAATATTTTGAAAATGTTATTAATCTAGTATTTTTCTGTGAAAGTCAATATGAGAGGTTTTTTTCAGGGCGAACATTCGTATTTTGAGACTCGAAAAACTCCTTTGTTTTAGAAATCATAAAAATCTGCCAAATTAATATCATTTTCAAAATTTTGGGTTAACCTTCTGCTTTGATGAAAAGTAACCAATTTTATAAAATCTTCAAAATTTTAGTAAACTTTTTGAATATTTTATTTTGTCCGCACCGGGAGTGGTCTAACCTAAAACGTCCCGATCCCTGGTCTATTCATCTATTTTTTGTTTTTTGTAAGATTGAAGTTTGGAACAATTGAAACAATGCACCCTCTGAATCAATTTAGTTCGCTTTCTCGGATCATTTATCAATCTGAAGTTAGCAAATTAAACAAGACAGAAACTGGTACTAAAATAGACTATTTGTGAGATCGTATTAGAACGCCCAAAAAAGGATCCCAGATAAAAATGAATGCCTAGTTTTTACTGTGTATTTTCTTATTGCTTTATTAATTTGTTTGTTTGCGTAATCGTTTTGTATTAGGATTTTTTTGACATTTTGTAGTTCCTTTTGCATGTTATCTTTATCTGTTATGGAGACAGCTCTGTACACAAGGGAGTTGATGACCGATTGCTCTTGAGATGGGCGGTTGTGGGAGGAGGCATGTAGGTATCTGTTTGTATGGGTACGTTTTCTGTAAACTTCATGTCCTAATGTGTTATGAGATCTTTTTTGAACTAGTTCCAATCAAGTTCGACCAGACCCCACCATGGGGCGCTCTGGCCAATCACAGGCATCGTAGAGAATACATATATAAGAACAACATAACCTGAAACTTCAGTTTCAGGTCAGCCCTAAATAAGTGAACTGCAATGTTTACGAAACGTCGGTAACATTCATAGTTTCGCACACGATTGGAACCCGAAAAAGCTTTAACATTTTTTAATTAATTTATCAAGGCTGCATACTCTGAGATGTCGCCAATTTCATTGAATACACCAACAAAATTGTATGCCATATTGGTAGTGGGTTTGTGTGACAAATTATCCAGTTGACTTCCCGATCCCTGGCACCCAAAGATCGCTCGTTGTGAATTATATTAAAATAAATTGTACGTCGGTTCAAGAGATATTATAATGGATGACTTTAAGTTAACTTCAATGTAGGTACTGTTTTGCATTCTCTCTTATCGCAGGATGTTAAACGGATTATCAAACATACAAAAATAGGGCCAAATAATATTATACTTATATAATATATGTAAAATTTAAAGAAGTTTATTGATTGTTTTATTTTCATACTCTTTTGAATTAGACTAAATAATAATGACTCATAAGCCAGATTTCTCCATCTCATTTTACATCTATTTATGAAATCTATAGTAATCTACAGTATGAAAGTGCTATTCAAAATTTAAATTTAAATTATTTAAATTCATGATTTTCTGATATTCTAGTTCTTACTAGGAATTTGCATCGGAATATACATACAGCAGTTAAGTGTCAAACGATTAGCACTTTTAGTATTTATTCTAGTGAGTGTGACCTTGGTATGCACTCCCAAATTCAGCAACAAAATTGCATCTTATGTTTTAAATTGAAAACTATAAAATGAATGTGTGATTGAATCAGATATCCGAACGAAAGTTCTGTTCCATTTTGTTACTCATAGAACAACGTTATTTTTCACTGAACTTTGGTTTGCTATCTCGAAATTTAGATAAAATTAGATAATATCACCGATTAAAAATTAGATTATTATCTTTGGTTCTGATTGACTGATTTATCTTTTCGACATCTGAATTCACTTGTGTTTAGATACATTAAAAAAAGAAAAAATTAAAAATTTGTGGAGAAGAATGAAAAATGCGTTTCCAAAAAAATGTCCTTTTTTATTTTTTTCGTTAGAAACAGGTATGAGCAGTGTTTGACGGTCAGGCGTTACTTCTAACGTTATATTTTTTATTGAAGAGAATTGTGTAAAATCGTGTCACAAGCTATTTTTTTAAGATAATGAATCCTCAGAAAACTTTTTGAAGATGGGAGAAATCCGCATGTTATTAGAAATAAAAAAATTCCATTTTCCTGTCAAACTATGCAAAATACGGAAAAATGTTATGAAAACAAAATTGTTTATCTCAAAACTATCTACGAATTGTATTTAGACAATTTTTTTTAATAAGGCATATAGTTCTGGTCTTAATCGTGGATAATTTCATTAAAAATAAAAAAATCCGATTTTCCGATGAAACTGCAATGTACGAAAAAATCTTTTTGTGCGAAATTGGTCACCTCAAAAATATCTACAGATTATCTTGAGACCGTTTTTCAATAAGATGCATAGTTTTTCGTTTATTCGTACAGAATAACGTTAAAAATAAAAACCAAGAAGGTGCTCACGCGACGGGCAGATTTTTAAAATAATATTATAATTATATTTGATGACAGTTTTTCTTCACATAAATTATGAAACTTTTCTATAATTATAACCTTATTTCAGTTCTCTGAAATTGATTTATTTGATCAATATACAGTTCAATTGAATAGGGATACATTCACATTTGCCATTCTTGGTTAGCAAGTATAGTAATACATACAAGATCATATAACTTTTCGAAATAGTACCTGGTTAAATACGTGCATTATCTCGATTCTCTCGAGCCCTGAAAACGTTCCTATTAAGGTGCCAAATACATAAAGACAAATGCCTCTGTTTCAAATACGAAATGTATCATTACTTTTCGTACCCGCCGGAATATGGGTGCAACAAGTGCAGAAAGTAGGCAGTTATAACTCTTGTGAAGTTTACAGTATTTGCGCCATCGGCTCATTTTCGGGTCGTTTCCGGCTCGCCTACAACTCTACTACAATTCGCCTCTGGCTGGTACAGAAGACTACAAACTTATATAGAATTGCTTACTTTAGCACTTTCAGCACAATATACTATTAGTGATCAATAATAGTTTTTTATCACACCTCCTCGAAAAGTTCGACGTTTTTTGACTGTATTTGTATTTGCAAATTAATTTAAGGTGATAATTTATAGAGAAGAAAGTTAAGAAGACGTTTCTTCACTGCACTTTTTATATTTCAATCGACAGAAGGTACGATATTAGGTCAATAATAATCTTTGTTGCATTTGTTGCTTTTACAATTAGTGTACCGTATTTTTAAATGGAAAGTGTTGATTTTTCAAGCTTTATCTAATCATTTGTATTTGTGACTAACTGATAAAAGATAAATATTATTTTGATGAAAATATCTTTTAAAAGCTTTACACCTATTATTGCACATACTACATATATTGTGGTGAAAATAAAATATGTGCATCAGTTCCATGTTCATAAACAATAATCTCCAATCGAGTCACTTCTTCCCTTTGCCCATTTTCATACAATTACGCGGCCGTTGCTCCTCTTGGCCAGCCCGATTCCTTCGAACTGCTTCGAACTGCCTCCGAACTCTCGGCCTCTTTTGCACGAACAATATGCATATGTATGTATATATAAAAAGTCCGGCATGAATGCATATGGTGACTGCAACGTTGCTTGTGATATAGCTATTTGAGCAATGCAGGAACAATTTTTTTAAATATAATCCAGATTTGATTAAAGAAAATTTTTCCAGTTTTAGGATAAAATAAACTATACATGTATCTACACTGTATACAATTTCGGGAATGTTCCGTATACTTCTGCATAAAATATTCCCAAATTTTGTTAGGGAAAATACATTTCTCGGAAAACAGAACTCATTTTTCCTAATTTGCGGAAAAAATTGTGAATTAGTCGGAACTATATTGCATAAATATCGAGAATAATTCGGAAATGTTAGGAAATCAACAAAATAATGTGAAAGTGAGAAATTTGTCTTATTCTTTCAGGATAGGTATGTTTTTCTCATATTCAAATATTTTTTGTACTGAGATTAATCCTTACATTAATTGAAAGTAAAATTATTGTTGACAATTTCACACGCTCCAAAAGAACATCTCACAGTTTCTTTATAATAAACAAGATTTATTATCACATTACTTAAAATTAACTTTATTTTTGAGAAATATACGCTCTGAAAAAACATGTAATAGTTTCTTTATAATAAACTAAATTTGAAGCGTGGCAGTGCAGAACTAAATAAAAAACAAAATCGAAATTTGACAATCTCATAGTGACACTGACCACAAATTCGAACAGGCTCGGCTGCGGATTGCGATAAAAAATATATAATTGCTAATTTCAAAAGAAATTTAAATAAACTCCCGAAATAATGAGATACTGAATGCGGATGAAATTGTTCTGTTCCGAGAAAATCAAAATTTAGTGTGATGGTATCGCACTATGACAGACAATAATTTTTCGATGAAAAGCCTGAAAAAAGATATCTTTTTTCAATAAACAACAATAATTTCAAGAAATAGCGATGCTGACAGGAAGGAAAAAAATATATTTTTACGCTTAAATCCTGGAATAAAATTTTAACTCTAATTTAAATAAAACATTTTTTTAATCACTATATTAAAAAATAAGAATTCGAACAAATCCATTTGACACAACGTGCATTTGATTTTTTAAGTATTTCTTATGCAGTAAAACCATCTTCGAAAAAATATTGGATATGTATCTTGTACTGCCACCCTTCATTCATTATTACATTAATTGGAAATGAAATTATTGTTGACAATTATACGCAGGCTCTGAAAAATATTTGTATAAAGCAATAACCTTTATCTATTTCTACAGGAATATAAATAATGTATCTGATTTTTAATCATTAAATTTGAAAAGAATTATAATTACAACCAGATCAGACCACAACTGTATATTTCGAGAGATAAATCCAGGAAACCTTACGCTGAAGCTCTCGAAAAATAATCCCACACGAAACTGCTACAGAAGAGGCTGAAAATACACTGTAAGAAATGTTTAGGGAATTTTCCCGAAAATGTTCTTTGTTGATTCTAATGTGTCCCCTAAGGATTTGAATTTTCCTTATACCTCTTCTCTATTCCTTTACATACCCCCCACATAACGTACTTGGTGGTGGTAGGGGGACCTACAGTTTAAGGAGAGTTCCAAACCACCAAGAACAACGTTTTTACGGGGGCGGAGGATTAGAGGCAAAAAAACGCATATTTTCAAGAATTTTTTTTTTGGAGATATGAGTAATGCTGATTTGTTAATTTAAATTGGTTGTTGTAGTACTGCATCTGAAGTATTTTCAGACAAATTTTCAATAGAAAATGTTTAAAAGGAACTCCGTGATAGTGAATCTCCCGAGACGCCTCGAAAAAAAGTTGTTGCGCCGTGAACATCATAACTTGTTACTGGATCATCCGAAACAGAAATGCATTTTGAAGGTGATATGTTTCCACAGGTAATCAGAGGCCGTTTATATATATATATATATATATATATATATATATATCATTTTGAAGCCAAACACGCGATTTTCGCTAAAAAAAATCGCTTAATTTGTAATTGTAGAATGGAAACAAATTGTCAAATAAAAAAAACTCTTCCTGACTACCTGTTGAATTATGTGTAGAAATAGTGAATCAAATTTCAAAAGAATCGGTCAAGCAGATTTTGTGTTCTGAAGTTCACGGGCTTCAAAAAGGATGTTTTCGAGAAAATCGATCTAAAGTTTTTTTTCTCAAAAATCAAAAATTAAGCATCAATAAACGTGCATAATTCTTCATACTCAAACAAAATCGTCAATGCCAGGTCCTTAAAGTGAAATGCGTTCACCCAGGAATCCAGGATATCTAAAGCGTCCTTTTGCTCCTGTTTTGCTCCTTTTTTGTATACCGGCTGCTAAGCAGGTATGCGAATCGAGCAAGAGGCGCAGTCGCTTGAAACGCTGTATCTTCGTTAGTTCTCCTACGATTCACTTGAAATTTCGGCACAATATTCTTAATATTCACATATTAACCTTTATATTTAAATCTTGTGCGCATTATCTTCAAAGTTTGTTTAATTTTAAGGTATTCGATCTGTTGTAAATATATCACCTTGTTTTTGTCGCAAGATAAAATTTATCACAGAAGGTACAATAATAGAATAGCTGACAACGAATATTGAATCTTTCTTGTTGTTTTTGTTGAAATAATTTTAAAATTTACACTTTTATCAAATTTTTCGTTGTCAGCGATTCTATCATTGTACATTCTGTAATAAATTTTATATTGAGAAAAAAACATGATGATTCAAACCAGGATATAAACTGGTCCGTACAAAGATTGAACTGGAAAATAACAGCAATGACGCGAATAATGTATAAAAACTTGCAATGTAAAAACCCCAGAATCCGAAAGAGAATTCAGTCTAGTTTTCAACGCCGTTACTCTGCCCTAATTCGCTTGCAATTAGTTCAGTCCAGTCTAGTTTTCAACACTGTTACTTTGTGAAGTTCCGGAATGGGGATTCACATTCACCCAGAAAACCAGGAACATCCGAATCTTTAACCCAAAGAAACAGGCACCAACAAACTTGACAGGAATCGCAGAATAAACTAAAAATCACCAAACAGAAAAACAAGGTAACCAAATTTTTTTTTCAATTTCGATATTATACATGAAAAACCCGAATAGGGAAAGGTGTCCTGCTTTGAGCCGTTTTGCGTTTCTGAATTTTTTGCACTACTTATTGATTAAATTGCAAAAATTGACAATGACAGTTCAAAAGGGTGACCGATTGACTTGATATGGAAATTTTTGTTCAGATTTTTATCCACATTATTACATAAAATAAGCGTTCAAAAAAAAATTGACATTTGACTCAAGGCAGGGTCCGCAGGACCTGCCTTGGGCCACACATTCGCATATCTGTAAACTCTGAATAAACTACCCTATTTCATTCATAATGGATGTTGCTTGTTCATAAAATAAAACAGAGATGCTCGGAGAACATTTTTATTCAAAATTATTTACTTAACACTCTAGTGCAAAGTAATCGTTGGACGATTTGAACTTTTTCCTTTCGACGAAACAACTAAACGCTTTTATTTACATTAAAATTAAATTTAATGCCATAGAAATACTTTTGAGAAAGAAAATTAAATAGACTTCTTCTTTCGCAAGTTTTTCGTTTCTGATACTGGATTTTTCAACAATTCCTCCGTTTTTCCCGAGTGAGTTTAAAATCGTTAGCCGTGGCTGCGAAAAATCGATAATATATGTTTAACCGGGGAAAATTTTGATTTTCTTTTAAAATGTTCTCAGTTGTCTCCTGATATGAATAAATCTTAAAAAAATATAAAAATTGTTTGAACGTCTTACAACTTAATTTAGATTTTTCACTTATATTTTAATATTCACTATTGCTTTTAAACAAAACTTTTTAACCTTTCTACAGGTTTGAAAATAATATTGAATCCTTCGAATGTTATAAGTTTACTGCTCACTACATTCCAAACATTACATATGAAAGAAAATCTGACAAATGTTAAGAAAATCGAATGTTGGATGCCATGGAAGAATTGAACGGGGTGGAGATGATGATTGAAGATTCCTTAGATTTTCAAAAAACTTTTAAAAATGCAGATGCACAAATCATAGAGGATGATGTTTAACACCATATTTATGATTCGTCTTTTTCACCTACGGATAGATGCACAAAAGATTGGGAAGAACTATCATACAACTATAAATTAAGAGCAGTCGAATATTGGAGAAGTGGAAAGAAGAAAAATTCAAATCTTGAGAGTGTACAGCAAAAATTCAGAAAAGTTTTTTCAGTAAAACAATTAAGACGTTGGGCCCATACTCTCGATAAAAGCGGCACTTATAGAGAAAAAGTTGCTAGGATATGTGACATTACATTAGAAAAGTTCAAAAAAGCATTTGATAACGGACGAATTTTTCACGATGAGGAGATATACGCAGATGGGCATTACAAGTACAAAAAAAGGTTAGCCATGAAGATTTTCGCTTCCGCGCTTCTCGAACATGGCTTGCTAAATTTAAAAGCAAACACAGAATAGTTTCCAGAAAAATAAATAAGTTTGTTACAACTAAGAATTTGGATAATGTCGGTGAGTTAAAAATGAAGTCAGATGAATTTGTAGCCAGTGTGCAGGAAGTGATAGCAAATGTTAGAGTACAGAATGTTTATAACTCGGATCAAAGTGGTTTTCAATTGGAACTTCATTCCGGGAGAACTTTGGCTGTTGAAGGAGAAAAAAAGGTGGAATGCGTTGTATATATGGTCTACGACCCACAGTTATACTATCCAACCACTAATATATGCTGACGGGAAACTTCTTTCACCTCGATTTCTAGTTCTAAAAGAACCGAGCGGAAAATTTGGACCAATTGTAGATAGGACATTATTTAGGCCGAGTAATGTGTACGTAACTGCTTCAAAATGGGGAAAACTTACCTCAGGTACCATTACATTATCTACTACTATTAAAAATTATATGAAGGCAATGATAATTGGTTTTTTATTTGCAGATCACTTTAAAACTTGGTTTGAGGAAATTCATTTTCCAAATGTAGGACCAAATAGCGTTTTGCTTCTTGATTCATGGACTAGTCAATAACTGTAGCAGAAGAAGCAACATCTTCCGATGAAATTGTTAATTTTAAAATTATTCCAACAGAAACAACAGGGAAAATTCAACCTTTAGATTATTTGGGTTTAGAGTTTGGAAAAATTATGTGCGTCTCTTTTCCGATTCTGCTATTCTCATGAATTACGATATAATGATAAAGAGATGCTCGGTTGTCTTGCTCTTTTTAGTAATTTGAGAAGTATTCTCAAAACTTGAGAATCAGGACCCCCAAGCCTCCATGCATTTCACGTGTGAAAGTTTTTGAATAAAAAAGTACCTTCTCGATCCCTACCGCGACCTCACATTTGCCTCGACACAGGCAAAACCCTCATCACAGGCAGGACCCTCGTCAGTGATGATCGTTATATGTTGACGAAGCGATCCCTCTGAGGTCATCAGTTAGATGCACAGATTCGAAGCATTGTCCTGGTGTGTTAGTGGGCTGCGATCCCCAAGGTTAGGCCGGGCGAAAGAGCCCATTTGTCCATGGTAAGGCACCATCTTTTTCTGAGGGCACCTACAGTTTAAGGCGGGTTTCGAACCACCGAAGCTCCGGTAGAAGTACATAGAAAAATTTCCATTGGTACCCTGCTCATGGATCGAACCCCAGACCTCCTGCATGGAAGTCTGACGCGCTATCATCTGAGCCACCGAGGCTCTTTTCATTATACTTAATTTTATAAAGAAATATTTAGAGAAATCGACAATAATTGTAGAAAGGTAATTCATATTTTTACAAACATTTGACGATCATCACTGATGAGGAGTTTGCCTGTGTTGAAGCGAATGTGGTGCCGCGGTAGGGATTGAGAAGGTACTTTTTTATTCAAAAACTTCGACACGTGAAACGCATAGAGGCTTGAGGGTCCTTACTGAGAATCTAATTTTCTCTTTTGTTTTTATCGTCTTACCCGATCTCGTTCCTCGCCCGAGTCTTCGGCAGAAACGCTATTAACTTACATGTTATTAGAGGTTGTCAAATGAAAACAGCAGTCTACGAAAATCTCAGATAGCACTGAGAATTTCGAGGAAAACTTGTTGGACTCAAATTATTATTACCAATTTTACCAAGCAAATAATATGTAATAATATATAATAACACTAGTTCAAAGAAATAATAACAATATATGCTGAAAGATACAAAATCTTCAAACCAGATTCTTACTTACTGAAATTATTTTTAATATACTCGAAATGGTATTAATCTTTTCAAATACGCTGCTTAATACATGATTGTACATTATTATAATAACTATGATTAAAGGAGTGTAAATAAGGCCTTTTTGGCTTCCTCAATTTAGAATCAGAAAATAATTTTCTCGATGCATCTGTATGAGGCATAACAAAAAGACAATACAAAAAATAAATTGATGAGATAGAAGTCAAAGAAGATTATACTACTGAAAATCATATTTAGGAATTTAAATTATTAATAAAAGAATAATATAATTTAATCAAATACTAATTTTACTCAAAATTATATCTTTTTGTACCTCCTATGTGTATCTTAATATTTCATGAGAATAGTTATGACATTTGTTTATTAAGGAATGTCAATTCTGACACTGACAAGACAGTTGATTGAAAAATACAATCTTGCGAGAAGCTTGCTTATATGAGACGAGACGAGATGAGATTTCAAAAAAGAAAGACGACAGCTTTTGTCGTTGTTCATTTGACAAAATACGCTTGTTTCAAAGTTTTTTGTTGAAAATCTTTTGTTGAAATTTTTTTCTGGGTGAGCCTATAGTTCAGTAATTCAAATTATTGACAATAACTTAAAAATCTCAAAAGTGACAGAAAATATAAATTCCTAGATGTATAGGTACTCTTGGCACTCCCATCGCTAAATGATGTTGAGAATTGGTGATCAATGATCAATTATTTTCACGCGGGTCATTTTAAATTAACTTCGGAATTTGACACAGGTCATCTTTGCATTTCAACGTTGTTGATGCTTAGAAAAACTTTTTAAAGCATAATTAGAGCGTAGTGGTTTTTGTTTTATTCGTAAAAATAACACTGACAGTAAAAAAAATCAAATTTTTGGAAAAACAATGCAAGGTACGAAAACAGATAAATGAACGAAAATCGTGCATTCAAAAAAGATTTATGAACTTGTAATTAATTTTTGTTGCAAGAACATATTCAAAATGAAAAAATTAACTTTTTTAAAAAACGGCACAGTTCACTCTCTAAATCCGAATTAGTAGAAATTTTACTAATTCAATAAGTAGCATTGTATCTGACTGTTAAATTAGTAAGCTTCTTTAAAATGGGTAAGATTTTGTTTAATATTAGTAATTAGGTGAATAGTTTAAAGCGTTTAAAGGGGACTGGGAAAGTGTCGTTGAAGAAAGTTAGGTTAACTAAAATTTATTTTCAGAAAAATTCAAGACCTTCGAGGAATACAGTGTGCAAGAATTGGCCAAAATGCTTGAAAGCCACTTAGATTTAGACACTGTAACAACTTTGGAAGGTATAAAAAGCAAATATTCACTTATTCATATATTTTTTTCTAAAATTTGCAAGTAAGTCAAGATGCTAACCTTCAAGAGTGCACTGGAGTTGTCCAAATGTCCGAATGTAAATTATTATTACATATTCCATTTAAATCAATGCTATGACTGATTGTTAGCTTTGTACAATAAGTTTTTCCTTAGTCAAAACAGCTTTTGAATTTTTAATAATAAAGAGAAAATCAATAAAGTATGCCTCTAGCCTCGGAGAACTCGGCCGGGAAATTCTAAATTTCTATAAGTGCTGCCTTAAAAATGTTGCTTCAAACAGGGTAAAAGTTGAATAATAGTCTTATTTCAAACAATTCTGTTATTCGTAACAACAAGTGAATGTAAAATTATTTGTTTTAATAAAGTTTCTAGTGTCTATGGAAAATTGAAAATTATGTACTTTTTGTGAATAGTTAGTAATTTCCAGTCAGCATGATTTTTTTAAACATAATATTGATAGCAGACTATGTTACTTGAAAGTCGACGTACCATATCGTAATCAACTAACAGTTTGAGAAAGGCTCTAATTTTTATCTCTAACTGGCAGAAAACTCACTCAACATACATTAAAAGATACGTAGATGTTCAAAATTTTTTAAAAATCAATTTACAACTTCTGAGTCGAATTTTTGGGTTAAAAATTTTCATTGAGTTGTTGTTATGGATAAAGAGGTTGTTTTAAAGAAGATTTTAAAGTATTTTTACATGTTTTAAACTTACGCTTCTGAGGCATCCCTTATAGTCATCAGATCTAGTTTTACTGAGTCACATAAATTATTATTTAACTTAAATTTTAAACAGAATGTAACACTCTTTTGTCTTCAAAAATTTCTTTTTTGAACCACCTTATACTGTTAAACTGCGGATACGTTAAAGTAAAAGTATCTGCATAATTTAAAGCGTGCAAATTTTAATTAAGTGTATTTAATTTTTTAAATGAAAATGTATCTGTTATAGTTTTGTTTGAAAATTTGATCGTTTTTAGTTCAAAATTCAAATATGCATCTTCTTCATTCATAATTCAACAGCTTGTTTGCAATTTTTTCTCTCGCTTGACTGAAAAATCTTTCCAAGTTGAAAATTCAACTCATTTTGAAAAGTAGTTTTTTTGTCGAATTCAACTGTTTCTGATTAAAAATTAACATTTATGTCAACTACTAAATTTTCCTTCAGAATTCATCTTTTTTGGAATACAAATTTAATTAATGAGTTAAAAGCTGAACTCTTTTGTTTAATATTAATTTTTTCGTGCAAGATTCATCATATTAATTAAAAATTTATCTCTTCGGTTAAAAAGTGAGCTATTTTGTTGAAAATTCGTTTTTACTTTAATAGAAAATTAATTCTGATTGAAACTGAAAATGTAGTTATTCCAGTCGAATATTCCAACATTTTATTTAAAAATCCATCTCTTTAGTTTAACATAATACAAAATTTGAAATGAAATCATTCAATTTCAGGTGGAAAAATTATAATTTTTAGTTGAAAATTCAACTATTTCAGTCAATGGTTCACCATTTTAGTTGAAAATTCAAGACTTTGGCTAAAAATGTGCTTTTTTCTGGAAAATTAATTTTTTAAACTGAAAATTCATTTATTTAGTTGAATGTTTGTCTTTTTCAGTTGAGATTTCTTCTATTTTCTTCAAAATACGTATTTTTTGTATGAAATCATTCTTTATGTTTCTAAATTAATCTTCTTGTTTGAAACTTTATCTTTTTGGTGGAAAATGTAAGTATTCCAGTTAGGTATTCATAATTTTAGTTGGAATGTCATCTGTATGATTGAAGATAATAAACTACTCGGTTAAAAGTTACACTTTTGTTAAAAATTCATTTATTTCAGTAAAAGATTCATCATTTTAGTTTAAAAAGTTTTTTTCTCTGGAAAATTAATTTGTTATGTTCAAATTTAACTATTCCATTTTTGGTCGAAAGCTTATCTTTTTTAGTTCAAAATTCAACTGTCAACCATGAAATAAAAATTTGTTTGAATTATCATTCAAATTCATAGACTTAATAGACAAATTTAAGAAATGATTGATTATGTTTTTAGTATTATTTGGTTATTTAAGTATTTAATGGTGCTAATATATTTGAGAATATCTTGTAATATAATTTGTTAAAGATTCCTAAATTAAAAATATTGATTTAATCCCCAGAAACTGAAAAAAAATTTATAATAAACTCGCGAAACTGAGGACTTATTCCGAGTCGATTAAAAAAAAAGATAAATATTTTAATGGCTCCGTGCTATAAAAAATTATTTAAAAAAAAAACTTGACATATCTGGATAGAACTTGAAATTGTCAGGGAATGTTTTTTCAGGTACGATTTCTTCATTTGGCTATACTGTAATAATAATTAACCATGATACACTAATTAAAAGTATGTAATAAAAATTGGATAAAAATGTAAAAACAGTTATGACTTCGCAGTTGTTTTTGTCTTGTAAAACCTTTTAAGATTATTAATATTCTAGTTTTAATTATTAAAATAACCTGTTTTCCATTTGGATTGAACTAACTTGTTTTTTAATCGGACCTAATTCGACTTTAATAATAGCATAATATATTTGAATAAACTTCTCTTCGTTGAAAAAACAGTTTTTAAATTTACTTGAGACTACCCTTTGAAATAGTAAGCAGCCATACATTTACCAATTCATTTAGTAGTAGCATTACCAATTCCTTTAGTAGATATAGTTACTAATTCATTTAGTCAGTTATTCTTACACATTGAATTGGTAGATTCTTACTAATTACCGGTAAACGAATCGGCGCTATTTGAATTAGTAGAAAACTACTACCAATTAGTAGTTTTCTACTAATTCAGATTTAGAGAGCAAATGATTTTCAAATCAAATATCGAGCGCGAGTGTCTGGATGAGAATGCGTTCCTTAAGTTCGATAGAACCTTGTGTAAGTAAAGTTCCTTTTCAGTCTAAAATTAAAAAAAATTTAACAATCACTTCATATGTAGAGGTTTTGATAATTTTATAATATTTGCAAATGAACTTTTTCTTTTCATCGAAGTCGAACACGAAGTTCAAAAATCTAGAAGAACCGAACGTAAAAATTTCATATGCTAGTCATAAATAAGAAAAGAAAATAATCGCACTTCATTTGTTTAGAAGAGTAAAAATTAGACAAAATTTTTGATAAAATTTTGTAACAGCATTTGTCTTTTACGTTTTCAAATAGGTACAAGATGATAAAGTAATACGCATACGATCCATTTTTGTCAGAAAAAAAATCGCAAATTCTATAAAGGTGGAATTTAATTCAAAGTTAGAATTATTGTAGAAAAATTAATATTCAAAGAAATATTAATTAACAAAGAATGAACCTAGGGAGACATAGATGAAGTTTAAAAGTTACAAAATATGTTCATTTACTTTTCGCACAATTTTCTTATCATAATTCCTTTTAAAATCTTTCGACAATTTCTTAAGTCGTTACTTCGCACTTACCACAGGTAATTCAGGTTGAAGCAACAGATACTTCAGAGTTTTATTTTCGAAATGTACGTAAAAATAATCTTTCGAACGTCCTGAATAGTTTTTAAAGTGAAAATTTTAAATATAACTATGTAATGTAATGTCTAGGAAAACTAAGCGAAGCGGACCTGGGAGTAGAGCATTTCATTTGTGCACGATACTTTCAAATCAAAGTAATTCTTATTAAAAATCACTTTTAATCTAGATTTTTTTCGTGATTCTCATAATTTGTCACACCGTTTACTTAAACGAAAATATTCAACCATCAATACTCTGAAGTTAGCTTGGGTCAAGAATTCCGAAGTTAATTTGACTTGAACTATGTGCTTCATTCATCCCCAGATTACAATCAAATTAAACATTTTGGTCCCATACGGTGTGAATTTTGTCATAGCATTGTAATCATTTCCGAACTTCAGGTGATTAATTATTTAACCGATTATTTGTTTTGAATGTTTATTCATTTTAGCTGGATTGGCTAAAGGACTCCGCACACAATTTATGGAGAAAGCCTTTCAGGGAAATAATTTTCTCATTATGACTTTTGATAAGCATTACCTGAAAAATCAGAAACCCCAACTTGACTGAATTTGGACCGAAAAGCCTTTTCCATATATTTCGTGCGGGGTTTTTTTATTCGATTAACCATTGACTGATTTACCCCTTTCCATTACTTTGGCATTTGTTGAACGATTAATTTGATGAAGCACACAGCACTACTTTGAAGCCATAATAATGAAATAAATAAAACTTATCTTTCTACAGATAAAAAACGTTGATAGGTGTGCGAAAAAGTTGACAGCTACATATGTTTGTCCACTGACAGATAACAATTATCAGGCAACGGATAAAAATTGCTATCAATGAAGTTAGGATGAAAGAATCTCGTGGTTTTGTTATTAAAACCTTTAATAGTTCAATATTTATTTTACATATTTTTTACATGATTTATCGTTCGTTTTGTTACATAAGTGTACAGCCAATAAAATGAAAAGTACATTACACATCAGGAGTAATTATTGAGACCACCTGTGTTTGATGACCCTAGTGAACGAAATTTCTGAATCTAATCTGGCGTTAACCCGAGGGTCCAGTCTGGGCCTGGCCAAAACTGTAATACTTTTGTAAGGTCAAGAATAATTGTAGGTCAAACTACTCGGAACAATTGTTCAGCCAAAAATGAATTAAATTAAAAAAATGATCCTTATTGAAAGCATTGTTAGTTCGTATAATTTCCTAACTTATATATTAATTATAATGCTAGAAAAGCGCGTTCGCAGAAAATTCGCAAACCACCGAGAATCGAACCCTAACCGCCTTAGCATACCAGTTTAAACGGCGCGCGATACCGAAGATTTGGTGTCAACATCAAAAAATTCGAAACATGTGATCCAAAATCTTTTGAGAACCCGAAACTTTTTAGTAACTTAAAACTATTAGCTGAGTACCTAAAAATTTCGAGCACTCAAAGACTTTGGAACTTTTCGGGAAGTTCGTCCCAACCTGAAGTCGAACCAATCGTGCTCAACTCAAATGTACTTGAAACCCAACTAACTGGACTCGACTCAATTGATCTTCGAGTTACTTGCACTCAAACTGATTAAAATTTTAGGTTTTTCCTAATTGTATAATTATTGCTTGCCTATTCAAAAGAAAAACAAAAGCAAACAATTATTAAGAAACAGGTTTCAGCATTAAACGTAACCGTATTAAAAAAAAATCAAGAATTCTTTTTACTTGGCGCCCGGTAAGAAGGAATGCATTCAAATAGATTAGAATGATTTCGAATATGGCGAGATTCACAATGAATATCATTTTCTTCCGCTAACGTTTTAATTCATACGAACATCAAATATTGTTTTAATTCTGTTAAAGAGGGACTAAACTGATGGTAAGTTAATCATGTTAAATGCCATAAGATGAGGACGAATGTTGAAGTTAATTCCATTCCTTCCATTAAGTATAATTGTCAATATCTTAATCCAGAACAATTCTTTTTGACTCGAAGTGCACTCAAGCCCCGAAACATGCTGTTTTCCTAGTAGTATAAAAAGGAGGAAGAATTAAAAACGTGAGAGGTTGGTTTTGGTTGACATTTTCCCTTCTTCTTCCTCTTTTCCCATTGGTTATTTGCGTCTCTAATGAGCCAAAAAGTGAGGTAGTTTGGAAGTCTGTTTTTTAATTGTGAATCTTTTTCATGCTCATTTTGCACAAAATTATTCAAGATCAAATAAATTTCTTTTCGATCTTTAATTGAAATTTTTCAAATAGAGGCACTAAACTCATGACTCGTTCCAATCTGCACAGTTTGTTTATTAATATTTTCAGAATTCTTTTAATTGAGTCTAAATAATTTTACCTCAATTTCTTGAAAGAAATTTTTGTATTCAAATTTTTGTAAAAATAATGCATTAAATATTAGCAATTTTAGAAATACATTAACATTTTTGAATTGTTTCTTTTTCTATTTGGAAAATGTAATAATCTAAATAGATTAGTTGACGTGTTTATCGTACTTTCCTCCTTATCTCGCGTTATGCTAAAAACAGGATTTTTAATAGCATTTTTGAGGGATAAAATAAAAACTCCTGCAAATCTTCTCTTAGCCTGTTTACGTCTCTCGCGTCTTTTGGCATAATATTGGAATTCACGATTTTTGCATATCAATTTCGATAAATAAATTTGAAAATGACAAGTTCTGTCGAAAAATGGTTCAAAGAAATTTCGAAGGAAATTCAAAAGCTGAAATTCTTCGAGAAACTTTTCCACATATTTCGCGTTGTTTGTCCAAAATTTTGAATCTTCAATTTTTCCCATAGTATTTTCGATAAATCAACTCAAAGTGACAAGTCCTATCAAAAAATGATTCAGACCATTTTTGTACGACTTTTTCAAAGCTGCAATCCCTACTTCAAACTTTTTTCCGTATCTCACGCCGTTTGGCTTAAGATTTTAATTTTTTATTTTTTTCAGAGTATTTTTGATAAATATAGTTAAAATATCAATTCTTATCAAAAAAGGGTAGAAGGATAAATTGTAGGTTTTTTAAAAAGCACCAAATCTTTTCGTGAAGTTTCTTTACGTATTTGTCGTGGTTTGGCGTAAAACTGCAATATTCGATTTTGTTAAAGAATTTTCGATGCATGGTTTTATGCATAAAACCATAACCGTTGGTCAAGGAATGCTGGTGAACGAACTCGTTCCTTCTTTTAGTACCCAAAAAAGCGTGCCAACGCTCGATTTGATCCGCCATTTTTTTAGAGTTATCGTGTTTACGGACGAACAGACAGATGGACGCTGAATAAAAATAACAAATGTTTGATATAAAAAAATTATTTTGTTCCCAGATAATCAAAATTTAATGTAACGAAATCGCACTGTGACTGAAGATGTTATTCTGACAGGTCTATAAAAAGAAGAAAATTATTATTTTTCAATAAACAATAATAATTTGAAGAAATGTCGATGGTGGAAAGAAGAACAAAACTCATTACTAAACTAAAATACTACGCCAAAATTTTAACAAAAATTTGAATTAAAATCGTTTTTTGTAACTATGATAAAAAATGAGAATTTGAACAAATATCATATCAAACATAATTGATTTCTATTATATGAAATAAAATGCACTGAGGAACGCATGTACGGTCTAAATTTTTATGGTTACAAGAAAAAATTTTGGAGCAAATTACTGAGGACCATACGAACGTCGTTCCTTAGTGCCTTTTGTTTAATTTCCCAAATTTTGAGCTTGATATCTCATTTCTAGTGAACGTGAGTAGTTAGGAATCGGGTAAATTGGACATGGTCTTGTGTCAAACAACGTATATTTGATTTTTAAAGATTTGTTATGAAATAAACACTTCCTACAAATGCCGGTTATTTAATTTTGTACTGCCATGCTTCCATTGAAATTGTGAAACGTTACACATTTCAATTTTATTAATTTTTTTCAAGTCGGGGATCACAGTACTTCGTAAAATCGGGATTATCTCAGGAAAAAGGAGTCTTTTTTAAAGTTACATTAGTTAATGTTAACGCTAAAGAATCTAAGTTATAAGAACAGTAAGACTGTATGGTGAAAAGAATGGTGGAAATTTTGTGCACCCTCGCCCACCACCACCAAACCCTTTTCCTGTCCCTCAATTACATTCCAAACATAACCATAACTTTGCGTAACTATAGCACCGGTCAACTTTAAATCTAAAGGTTTAAAGAAAGCAAATTTGATTTACTAACAAGAGCCCGTGCAGAAAACGGCTTGGCTATGCCCTGATACCGGCCAAAATTAAATTTCGTGGATACTTTTTATTTTGATATATATTTTTTTATATATTTTTTTTATTAATTTTATAAATTACGTACACGCAACGTACCCAAATATAGAAACCTTGCCCAAAATTAATTTTCTAATAGAAAATTAGTATAAATATAAAAAAATATAGAAGGCCAAGTTTAGATGAATCTACTGAAATCCTATTGGAAATCACATGAAATAAAAATTGAAATACTTCACACACTCTGACAACATAAAAATAAATGCTTTTTTCTGTAAACACAGAATAATTAATTTGATTTGAAACTGTTATCTTGTTTCAAAAATTGCTGCTTCTCTTCCTATATAAAACACCGTTCTATCTTTCGTTTGCTTTATGAGTTCTAGTCACAGCCAGATTGAATCCATTCGAAACTGGGAATCTGTTCTGGCTTTCAGGCAATGAAATAATTAATAGGAAATTACGCTGCAAGAGTTTTTCATCAGATAATTAAGCTTTAGAAACATTTAGTATTACGATTTCAAAAATATTGCTGTCAAAACTTATAATTACTTTAAGCTGTAAAATGCCTTTCATAAGATTAAAAGCATTAAGGGGACCTTTTGGCACCCCGGTTTTAAAGGTACGGAAGAGAGATTTTGGTAATTAATCTTCAAAATTTGAAACTGCGAGCAAATTGCATTTAATATTCACGAGTATCGTAAGCACACGTGTTACCACTTTTACCAAACAAAAAAATTAATTCATTTTTGAGTGCTTCAAAAATTCTCAAAACCGAAACAAAAAATGTTGACCGTCAATCACAAAAACGTGAATATTGCGGAAACTAAATTCCGGAATTAGGCAGATAGGTGACACTATTTTAGCAATTAGGCACTTTCATTAAAAAAAGGTCTCCTTATTTTTTGCAATCCAATCCGTTAGATTAAAAGAATGTATCACCACAAAAGATGTTTCAACTCTGAAGAAACATTTCAAGAAAATCGAATTGAAGTCTCGCGAGTGTCGTAAACGCACGTGTTGTTATTTTTTTCAAACATAAAAAAAAATTACTTTCTATTACTTTTTGGATACAGCCAATAACGATACCACCTTCAGAATGAGTAATTAAGTATCACTTTTTATAAAATGCTACAAACCTTTTGTGCAAAATGTTTACGTCAAGATACGTCTCACCCTGTAGAATTCGGCCGGTCGACTGGCGGAATGTTCGCTGAACGAGGGACGGTATGCCACTACTCGCAGATAGGAATCACTTATCCTATCCTACATCCCATCTCTACTTACTACTTGCTTTCGCGTCTGTCATCCATGCACAAATTCTCGACTCCCTAACGTAAACATTAGCTGATGAATTAGGAAATTACTTTCTTCTTCAATTTATTCTAAACAACTTCGCAAATATTCTTAGAAAAGAGTATATTATAATTTAAAAGTTTGCAGAGAGACGATTATGTAACTTTTCGTTGTTGTGACAAATCAAAACAAGACAACTAATGTTTTGGAAAAAAAATTAAGTGGAAGTGAAAGTGAAAATGGTACATAAACGACCCTCTAATTATTTTATTGCAGTTATTGTTAATTTATACATATTTAACCCCACAACGATAAGTATATTTATATTTCAATATTCACGCCAATTTAAAGACAACTCATTTATAATATTGGCTACAAAACTCGGCAATTATTTTTTTATGTTTTTACAGAAAAGTCAGACTGATGATAATAGAACTTTTTTATGTACTTTTATGCACTCAAAATATTCAAACACATCAGACTATTATAGTATACAACAGGTGATTGTTAAAGAGATCACCATTTGCATTGCCAGCCATTTTCCACATTTTATTTGATTATTCAATTTTTTAAAAAGTATCTTAATAAAGTACGTATATCAAAGTACAATCTAGTGAAGCAGCGACTTCAAAAAATTAAGAGTTATCGTAAAATCACCCGAAGCGGCTAATGTTCTTTTACAAGAAATCCCTACAAAAATTGATGGTTTACCTACTATATTCCCCTCTAGCTTCGTGACGTGCCAGGATGTTATTTGCGGCGTTTGACACGAAATCTTCGAATCGGCAGTCGTAGGGAATCTCGAGATCCTTGGCTGATTGAGAGGTAAGATTAAGGTCATCAGCTCTTCGGCTCCACAGAAAAACCACCGATCCTGACACCCAGCAAATCAAAATAACGTACCAAAAAGGACCTCTATCTATATGGTATTGTTTTCGGTCGACGTCTATAATTCGGAACATAAAGTATGCATCAAATTCATCGGATTTGGTCATTTTATCAAAAACTAGAGATCCAGTCATACCCTAACGTGAGTAGCCTCCCAAAATGTGCTAACGGTGGCGGACACCACATGCCCACCCATAAAAAATGTCCTGAATTTTTGTTTCAAGCAGAGCTACGTCTTTTTGCCACAAAATACAAACTACCATTCACCTATCAGACACTGATAGCCCCCATTTCGTTGAAAAAATCAAAGTTCCCTTTGCAACCTGTATAAAAACATACACACTACCACCCAAAATCCAAGCAGGCCCTCCATCGAGTGCGCAATCCCACCCGTCATCTCGAGGAGGCTCCAACTTATCTTTCTCTCACTTCCACAACAATGGCAGGATTCCCAGCCTATTATACATTACTATTTATTATTATTGTATAATGTTATATTACATTAGAACACTTTATATTCATCTAAGCCACGAAAACAGGGTACTTGTAGATTGTTGTGCGTATTGAAACCAGACCGGGTGTCTGCAGTCAGGCATACACAATAGCCAGAGTGTTGCATTTTACAGGCTCCAAAAACATTATACATTTCAATTCCAACAAAAAATTCTGGATAAATTTGTATGTCGTGGCCGGTATAATTGCCTGTAGATTATGTGGTGAAAGTATTATATGGAACAATTCATCCTTGTAGACGTATTATGGATCTTTCAAAACCCCGAGCTGTTTCAAATACCTTAATACTGCACGCAGAAGCAATTTCCGGAAATTTTGTGAGCCCTTAGATGGAACAACCCCAATATCTAGAGTTTGGCGTATTATTAAATGTTTTAAAAATAAATACACCCCCAGCTGAAAATTCCTGTACAGAGTGTACAGAAGAACCTGCACACGAACATGTACAGGTAATCTTGAAGGTTCCTGTGCAGGAATTTGGCGAAGGATTTGCACCGACAAAAGAACCTTTGAATGATCCTTTTATTTCCCTTGAAGAACCAACTCACTATCGAGAGAGCCAAGCTATACCAGCAAACCCTCGCGAATTAGTTTCTATGCAGGTTCATGCATAGGATCCTGAACATGTTCCTGTACATGATCCCACACTTCAATTGACTCTGTGAAGGAACCTGTACAGGACCGTTCAAAAGTTAGCCTGTAAACAGCTTCCTTTGCAGGATCATGTACAGTTTCCTTCGCCAGATTCCTGCACAGGAACCGTCAAGAACACAGGTTCGCGTACAGGAACATGTGCAAGATCCTCCGAGTTTCCTGTACATGAATTGTCAGCTGGACCAACCAGCAAATACATATTCTGCCGTCCCAACAAGAAAAGTAGTAGCTAAATGGCAGCAGATTCGGAGAAAAGGCCAAACTTGGTGTTTCTTGAGGTTACTAGAGGCTGAATTTTAAGAAAATAAGAAGAAGAATGTATTTTTTTCTTCTATTCTTCGTGAAACTGTAGTTACGACAAGTAGTAGTGTTTCTAGGTGGATAAATACTACCAATGTGGGTCCACCACACCCACGACGGGCCAACACCACGCAGTATTCCCGAACGGTCACCCATCCAAGTACTAACCGCGCCCAACGCTGCTTAACTTCAGTGATCTTACGAGAACTGGTGTTTTCAGCGTGGTATCGCCGTTGGCATATTGCAGAATGGCGCAAGCTGGGCGCCAGAAAAATAAGAATCTGTTTGCAGCCTGGCGCCCAGCTGGTTCCGCTTTGGCGTGCTGTTCTGGCACCAGAGTCTGGTGTAGCAGATCCTGGCCCAGACTGGTCATGATATACACCAGAAAAAATTTAAATAACGTAAAATGGTACTAAATAGGTTTCTGTAATAGTTTTACACTATATTTGAGCCCTTTCTGAGAGAATATACTGCGGAGACGTCACAACATTTCAGGAGACACGCTGAAATATTAAAAACATAACCTGTTGTCTTATAAGCTTGCATGCTTGCATGTTTGGTCATACTTGTGAATCGTTCAAATTTCCGATTGCTAGATTTTCAATTTAATTATTTATATTCTACATTAATTACTAGTGTTTGAACTAAATACCAGAATCTGGTACGTTCATTCACCAGATTCGGGTTTTCGTCTGATCTGATCATTTCTCCCGCCTGTCTGGTCGACTAGTGGGAGCAGATGCTGAGCTAGACTCTGGCCTCTGTCATACAAGGCAGACGTTGCTACTAGGATTAATGCAATTCCGCTCTTTCTAAGACAAAGAGGTCTTGAGGTCTATCCTGAAAATACTAATTGGTTCTTTGGAATAGACTGAACATTGATACCTCAAACACAGCATACACTCTATCTCTAACCTCCAACCTAAAAGTTCTGAGAAGCACCTGGTACAATCAGGTCATCCTTAGGGTAGTCTGTGTCTCCTTCAGCAGAAACAGTTTGGAATATGGATCCCACGTTTTTAACTAGGTGTTTCTGAATACTTTGAAGAAATAGAAAAAAGTAGCAACGTTGTTATAGCAGGATTCTGTGAATATTCTTTCAAAATAGTATTTTTCAAAACAAGTGCGAGACGGTGGCAATGCCCGCACGAGTGTGAAGGTGCAGGACAAACACGAAGGAGTCGGAGGGAACCAAAGATGAACCGCCGAACTCCATTTTTTGGTACACCTGCATGGGAAGTCTCTTTCTGTGCAAAAAAAAAATTTGCTTTTCGGCCAAAAATACGCCATCAGAACCTTCTTAGATCTCTACTACCCGCTCCCAGATATGTTACAAGCTCTATCTGAACACACTAGAATTACTAAATGCGGTATTAAAAATCGATTTGTCCTTCTGAATTCAATTTAAAAATTTCAAAGACTGGTGGAAAATAAGTTCCATGTCTACATCCATTTTTATACGAAAGGTTCGAAATTAATAGCTGGTTGTGCTCTGGTATGTGGTATGTGGTATGTGCTCTGAATGTGTCAACTATTAAACTTTTTCTCTATTTTCTCAATTGAAGCAATAGCTATACTCCATGCACTAGATTACATTATTTTTAAACAGTTTTTTAAATCAGTAATTTTCACAAATTCACTAAGTGCCCTTCAAAGCGTCTCAACTGAATCTCCCTTCTCAATATTCCGCCTGACTTTTCCGGTACTGCCCGCAAAACTCTTCATGAAATGTACGACAACTATTTTTTAGAAATAGGAAAAAATAAGGGTGTCCTTTTCACCCAGCGATAATGAAAATACAGTACAAAACCCTGGTTCTTATTACGCACTGCCCCTAGTGCAGGCCAGAAGGCAGTCAGTGACTGCAACGACTGTCAATGGCAGTCACGAAACTAGGTCAAACCGGCCCTCATAAATTTTCGTCGAACTTGTCCTTCGACTCGTCCCTAATCCTTCACAGTAAATTACAGTTTCAAAAAATGTATTGTGAATTCAAGTAGAAAAAAATCAAACCCTTCGGTGTGAACAATGAGCGGCAACAAACCGTGACCGTAACTACCGTAACCCTTTCCAGGATTCCTGGAAAGCGAAGAAAAAAATGACAGAAAAACTTGGTTGCGATCATACAATTGTCGTAGCAGTCAGCATCTGCTGAAAGTGGTGAGCCCTGTCCTAGGACCTAGAGAGTGGATAGTCTCCCTGTTTCGCAAGAAAAGTAATTACTATGCCTTGTACGCTAGCCGTGTACGGAACAATATAATATCTTCTGGAAGATGTCCTGCAATTCTGAGCCCTATCTAAAATTTTTAAATGCCCTCACTTTTCTGTTCTAATCAATTATAAGCCAGCCCATCGAGTAAAATTGTCTGTTATTTATTTACATTCTTTAAAAAAAAAGCCATTCACAAAATCTGAATGCACTTCATTCTTACCTCGGTCGCCTTATGCGGGGGCAGCCTTGCTTCCGAAGGATTCCTCCCACACGGAGCGGAAATTCCATTATCTTTTGACTTTCGCCGTCTTGCTACGTATGTCGGAAAACTGGAATGGCTGCCATCTCTTAAGAGTTGGCATAGTTGAGCCCTGAGCGAGACTAGTTTCAGATTTAGTGGAATTAACGCAGAATAAAAAGAAGAAGTGTCTAGCTGCTGCACTTGCGCATTTTAGTTCAGAATTTATTTCCAGAACTACCGGAATCATAACCTTATTTCATTATAAATTGACATCTTGGGGTCGTTTTTGCGTTGAAAAAGATAGGTACTAGGTCCCCCTACATGGATTTGTGAAATGTGCCGCGTCTAGCTTATTGGCTGGCACAATCATTGTGCTTGTTGATGGTACTCCCCGCATTGTAATTTTAACGAATCGAGTAGTAACACCAACAAGCAAAATATTTGCGCCGACCAATAGAGTAGCAGCGGCATATTTTACAAATCCAAGTGGTTGAGCCTATTACCGATTTTTGTCAGTGCGGTTCGTCTTCGGCTCGCCTCTAACTTGCCTCCGACTCGCCTAAAGCACGCCTAAAACTCTCCCAATTAATTTCGCTATTACCCTATTTTTCTGACTGAAACTCGATTTGATTTTTGGCATGCAAGGTGCGGGGGTGTCGATCTCGCGGGTCCTTCGTTTGTGTAAGTGGATTGGGTTTGTTTTTGTCGTATTGTAAGATGCGAGAACCCAGGATTCCAGTTTCTCATGTCGGATGCTTTGAAGCACTTCTCACCTCAATATAAGAGGATACGTCGACAAAGGAGGCCGATATGACCACACCTAAGTGTTCGATGGGCAAAATTTAAAATGACCTTTCGAACCTGAAAGGAAAGACTGAGGTCTTGAAGACACGAAACGAGAAGCCTGAGAGGAGAAATGCCGGGTTGGAGAGTGATGTCAAATTACTTACAAAGAAAGTTCTTTACCTCCGGAAAGTTGCGCGTGTAGAAAATGTTATAATACACTGGCTCAAGGTCACCAATGACATTATGTTGTTCGTTCGCGAGGCGTTTTCCAAGGCCAAGGCGGAGTCGGTTGTGGCGGAATCACCCTTCCGTTTAGGAAGAAATCCTGACTCTAGACCGGTCCTCATCAAGCTAGGCTCACCATCGCCTAGGCCTTGTGTTTTGATAGGGCTAAGGACTTTCCGACTATGGGTCTGTCGCTGATAAGCGACAGGTCAAAGATGGAAAGAGAAGTGTGAAACCGTCTCTGAAACTGCTGGAACAAGGGTACAATATCTCAATCAGGGGTAAGGAATTAACGTACAAGGGAAAACCAGTATTCAAGGACGACATTCACTTGATGGGCATGGACTCCCCTTCTAGTTGGACCGAGACATTTCTCGTCGTGAATTAAACAGTCGAAAGGCAGATACAAAGACCGACGAGACGAGATTGGTCTCGGTCTGATTCGGCATACTCAATTATGGACTTTCTCTCCAAAAATCCGAATCCCGATGGCCCACCCTCGTCTAGTAAAGCCAGTAAATTGACACACCGAGGAGACACCAGAAACTCTTGCAAGACGAGTAAATGACACTATTGTAGGGGCAGGGAAAGACATTTTCCGGATTTTCTTTTGGAACTCTCGCGGGTTCGCTAACCTAGAAGACATTGGAATTGCTAATTTGGACAGCGATATTCATTGCTCATGTGGAACGTGGCTTCTGGCGGCTCCTGTAGCCCCCCTTCCTTCTGGCTACCTAAAAATAAATGCTTCACGGCGAATGCATCAAAAGTAAGCAGATTCAATAAAGCAAGTGGGGGCTTAGCGACATTTGTAAACTGGAAACTGTATGCTTGCGAAGTCCTTGACATATCCCCTGAGTGAATCTTCATAAAGTGTGCTTTTTTCTCATCACAATTTGTAGTCAGCTTGATATTTTTAAGCTGAGGCTGGGCTAAAAGGGTTAATGCTGCTAAGATAGCAGTGGGTTCATCTTTGCAGTTCTTTCGAGCCTCCAAGTCGGAATCTTGCTGCTTTAAACTAATTCTATTTCCGAGCCTTATCTCAAGCAGATTTTTTTATGTCATAGGGATCAGGGGTTTGCGGTATTGTGAACAGGTTGAAGGTATACACACTGTTTTCTTTAATAGAGTTTTGGGCTCGCCTTCACACACTCTAGTTTACGCGTTGAGGCTAGAACTAGGCCATGTTCCACTAGCATTTAAACATATTAAAGATGGCCTTAAATTGTATAGAGATTGCTTTGGTAATTAGTAAATAGAGGCTTCCTAAAGTTTGTTTGAAACGTCTACAAGTCCCTGCGGACTCTGGTAAACCAGTTTCCAGGTTTAATTGGGTCCTGCAGCTAAAGCATCTTCTCACGTTTTCTAGAATGAAGGCTCTATGGTCTAGATTGAACTTGGTAGGTTTACTGAAGAACTTTAGAATTCTTGCCCAGGTGTGTCTCATTAGAGATATGAGGGGTAGATTCTCATTGCAACCTGGGAGAGGAAGATAATCTGTTTTATTTCAGACAGAATTCTCTATGCACCGGGATGTCCGAAAAGATTGTTCTGAGTCTGCGGTAAGTCTAACAGCTTCTGGTCTGTTCTGGATTGCGCTCCTGAATTCCCGCAATAAAAAAGAACTATTCTATGTCACTAAATACTTGCCTAGTGTACTGGAAGTTACGGCTCTCATGTCTCCGTAGTATAGATTGTGTAAATTCTGTTTCTTATCATATGAGTTATATATTTTCACTTTTGACAACGTTAGACTTAAACCCCCGTCCAACAGGTGGATCGTTTACGACTCAGTCAAATTTTTCCGCCTAAGTATTTTGCCGCTTAAGTAGTTAACTGATTGAATTATTAATTGATTCATTAGTTGATTTTCCCGTTTCAGTAAAAAAAACTGTAGGGCGGAGAGTTAATTTAAAATAATATTTTCTACCAATTTAGACATTTGTTTCTGAAAAATTAATTTCCTATCAGGCGTAAAGGTCGTCGAGAAAATACTTTATTTTTAAATTAAAATGAAACAACACGTATAATTTCCTGTTTGGATGAAACAAAATTTGATGACGAAGTTATGAGTATCTTAAATCCTAAAGAGTTGACGTACGTTTTCTTGTACTAAAGATCGCGCAGCTGCAGTTAGTAAAAGTTTTAAACATAACCTTAATAGCTGTTACATCTCATGTCCATTATTTTCCTTTCAAGAATGACTTATCTCTATAAATTAAGATTCTTTTTACATTTTTGCCAGTGCATTGTCATTAAATCTGTATTATAACGTAAGAAGTGCATCATTAACTTGTAAAATCTTCTAAGAAAGTCAAGGCAGAAAGAGACTTTCCTTTCCGTTGAAGCTCCCTTAGAACAAAAAATCAATCATAATATACAACCTAGTTTTACTGTATATAGTAGAGGCCTCGCGCTGCTGTTTACGTTTAAATGTGTAAAGATTCCGACTCTAACAGGCTGTAAGCTCTGTCGTTCTATGGAGAAGGGCAGTAATTACAAAATCACTGAACGGAAAAAGTTCACTAAAACGTTTAAATCTGGTTTTCCCTACTGCGTTCAATTTAATAGATATTTGAATAATTTTTCGACTGTTATTGGTTAATTTCGGTACGATCTACCCATTTATAAAAAAATAATTGACAAGGATTGTCAAATAATATATAAAATGCCTATACTGCTGAAATTTCAAACGTTTCTCCGTGCAAACGTCGTATGTATAATTTGTCAACGCACCCTGCAAGGAGAAGACTTCCAGCTGTATAGAGATTATAATAATTTTTTCAACGCCTCATCCATATCCACCAAAAGCCATATATGTTCTGAAAGAAAGACGCCATTATATAATCTTTAAAAAAATATATTTATAGAACCAAGCCGTAATTCATTTTTCAGAATACAGCAAGATATAAATATATTCATTCCCAAAAAAAAAACCAAGAGTACGTTGTGTAACTTCATTAAAATTGTATGTACAATTTCAGCAGGGTATTGGCGCGAACAAATTTTTTATCACACCGCTATCATAAGTGCGATTTTAGGTACTTTGAACGCTACCTAAAATAGAACTTTTTAGCATAGGCCGTAAAATTGTCACTTAGGGTATTTATTTAGGATACTTAGGGTACTTAGGGTATTTTAGTATCGACTTCTTACCCCACGGACATTACCGGACTCCGTCTCTGGACCCTCTTGGGTTTTCAAATTAGGACTCTATGCAACCTAGTTCACTTATGATTGACTGGTATGATAAAAAACAGTATGTGACACTCGGCCCCTAAGTGGCACTTTGCCTCGTGTAAATTGCGGTACTAGTCTCGTGTTGGTTACGCCTCGACTCCGACTCCTACTGCAACTTTCACACTCGGCCGACAAAGTGCCACTTAGGGTCCTTGTATCACAACTAACTATTTAATAAATATGTGTGCTTGTTACTTCTCTAAATATTAGAATTTGTAAACGCTTTTGCCTGATTCCTGTTTCGAAAAAGTCTTCCCGAAAAGGGGGGTTGAAGCAGCAAGTAAAATTCAGTGGGACTAGCAATGCCACGTTAAATTGACAAAAATAATATGAAACGCTTATATTTTGCAAATTAAAATTAAAAACTTAATACAAAAACCAACATTTCGACTTTAGAATTTCGAAGTATGATAGATAATCATCATGTATAATTTTGCGGTATAGTTTGTTATTTTATCTCTTTGAAATGGCCTCCCTAAGGGTTTCAAAATGAAGCGCAAGTCAAATCCAGTAACAACTGTGTAACGACCTCGTTACAGATTCCGCATATCCGACACGCTGTAACTTTCTATGAATGAATTCATTTACACAGATAATAATTCATGAGTTGAATGACCACCCATTGTGCCATTAGGCTACATCCGTTCAAAAAAGTGTTCCAACCGATTTCATGCTAGCGGTAACCCGTGACTCTGTTGCAAACAAGGTCTGTCAATGCTCATAGATATGTCTTACGGAACCGCCACTATTCTTCTACTCGAATCTAGCGAGATATTCAAAACGTTCAAAGTATATATGCAGTCTATCATAATAATAATAATATAATAACAACAGTGTAAAATACTTTCTTTGCTTTTCCTTTAGTTTAGGGTATCTTCTCTGGAAAAAATGTGTTGATTTATTACTAAAAAATACTAAAGGATTAAAATTTGATTTGAATATCGCACCAAAATTCGGCATTTTTCTACCGAACTATCAGAATGGATCCATATGACCTATCTATGAGCATTAAAAGGCATTGGCGGACGTTGGTTTGAAATAGCCTCTATCATAGGATATAGAGGCGTCTCTGTACAGTCCGGGAAAATTCAAACTCTTAATTAATTTTCCAATTTCTCACGTTCACAATAACAGGGTTCTCGAGGCAAACGGAAATCTGGACAAGAAATTACTTTTATAAAGTTTACGCGTGGGTTAATTCTAAACAGTCGAAGGTCTGTTTTTGAGGGGATCTGAACTGTTGGCTGAGCAGAAGTCACCGGTCCTTATAGCTACGATCGCTGCTTAAAATGCCGGACCTATCCGGGGCTTATACGGGGCAGCGGCAAATATTTATCCGGGTCTTATCCAGTTCTAGCAGGGATGTAGGCGGCACATAATTTCGCTATCAGCTACTTACATGGGGTACCAGGAAATACTTATCCAGGTCTAATCCGGTGTTGGCCGGGACTAGTCCACACACAATTTTGCTATCCGGGCCTATCTGACCTCGGTCCTAGCCTGGATCATTTAGGTGGAAAATGTGCTTTATCCGGGGCTATCTGGAACTTATACGGCACACTGGGAAAGCTTTATTTTGGTCCTATCTGGTCCTAGCCGGCATCTAGTCAGTACAAAATTTGCTCTATCCGGGCCGACCTGCGACTTATACGAGACGCTGGGAATGAGTTATCCGGGTCACATCTGGCCCTAGCCGAAATCTATTCGGTATAGCAGTTGGAAACAAATGATGAAATATAATAATAAATTTGCACACTAAAATTGTTTTAAACATATTATTACTGCACTCAATTTATTTTTGAAATTACACAATTACACGCACGCGGTCACTCACAAACATAATCGCGCGCTCCCGCTCGGGGTTCGAACCCTAACTAAACTACCTAAACCTTAGTCTAAATCTAAATCTGCCGCACACCCTATCGAACTCAGCAATCGAACCGCTCAAATATTGTCGACAACATCTCAGCCAAGCTGTTTTGCTGATAAGCCAGGGCTAACTGAGAAATTTATTTTTTCGTTCTGCATATTTAATGAATAAGTAGATTTAAAAAGGCCTAATTCAAATATTAAAATGTAAATGTTATTGATTTGAATTTATGATATTCAAATGTTCAATTAAATTATTAAATTAATTTTGTGATATCTGTTCAAATGGTGAAGCTCCAAAATGTATAGGATTTATCACTTTCTGATTTATTATAACTAACAAATATTTAAATTTAAATAATATTTGCTAGCAAAGGAAAATTTAATGTTACTAGTTTTACTCATTATAGTTAGTAAGAGTCTGGAAGTAAAAAGAAAAGTAGGTACTAAAATTAATTCATTTGAAAATTAAAATTGTTAAAATTCTTCCAGATGAAAAATACTCAAACATATACGGAGCATCCCATTTCATATTAGCCCACTGTGCAAAACAAATGTTTTTTTATTTTCTCCAAAATGCAGAAACTTCTTATGCTATAGAACCCACGAACCCATCCCGGTCTTACTCTTGACAAAAAGTTTGATAATTTGCTGATGATCCGCGTTTTCTATTTTTAAAACTCAAATACGAAAAACTTTTTCAAACAAAATTTTTCGGAAAATCGGCAAGAAGCTGTTCATCTTATTTCTTTGAAGAAGACATATTTGGGTACGATAAGTGAGTGTCCGAGTTTTAGAGTCTCAAACACTTGCAATTAGCAAACGTTGACAACCTTTTAGTAGAGGACCTTGGTCAATAAGCAGGTGAAAATTGAGAAACCAATTCTCGGCTGAAGTTATTTGTTTAAAAAAGATTACAATTTGATACTTTTGAGGAACTTAATTGAGGCGCTAAGAGCGATAACTAGGCAAATCCCAACATTGCCGAAAATAATTTTTTTTGCTGTTTTAGACACTTCAGGTGGTGAGATCTAGGGCCTAAAGCTCGTTCTCCGTCCATTGAACCACCCCAAACAGGTAGAGTAGAACCGAGACGGCAAGCATGTTAGTCGCAGATACCTTGTTCAACGCCGGCAGATTGGAAGACCAAATTTGTCGAAGAAGATGCATGTATCTGGTTCGGAGAGACTCCTTCACTGATGCTACGTCCTGAGTGCGGCTTTCAGGCACACCCAGGTATGTATACGTCTCTCCAGGGTTAAGATGTCTAAAAAACACTTATATCCACAAGCTCAGGGTCCTTGGGAACGCCAGTAATCTTTCCTTCCGGTAGATGAATTTTGGCACACTTGTCCAAAACAAAGTCCATCCCAATCGCTTCTGTGTAGTTCTTGAAAATATTTATAGCAGTTTGAAGTTTGCTTCTACCAGAGGCATAGATCTTCAGGTCATCCATATAAAACACATGAGTGACCTTACGCTCGCGCTGATTAGTGTCGCCATAGAAAGACACCCCTCTGGAAGGTGACGTTGTTTGTAGTCAGACGATAATTCCTAGATGTGATAGTAAATCTAGTTTCCCAAAGAGGCATCAATCTCTCTATGCATCTCATTATGTCTGGATGCACCTTCAAGCTTTCCTACAGACAGATGGTAAGTCTATGAGAGGTTGAATCGAAAGCTCTCCGGTAGTCAATCCAGGCCATTCACAGGACGCGCTGATGTTGGTGTGTAAAAGCAAAATTTTTCCACCAGAAGTTCTTGATACAATCTGGTCCAGCAGTGGAATAGTTCTTCGTGCCTCTAAGTGTTTTTTTCACCTCTTCGGGAGTGATTGATGGACATTCCTCCTCAGATTTTATGAGGATGATATTGTCATTATCTTCTTTCAACTTTAGTGTTTTCGGGATCTCCAAAAAGTCTCTGCTCCTTCTGCTTGGGTGGATTTTTTACAGAAACAGGGAGATCGCTGAAGAGGTGCAATGGGTCAGCGAGATACTGTTGATTCTCTCTGATACATCTCTCCCTCATCTGTATTCTCCTCCTTGCGTCAGATAACAGCCGTATTTTGTCAACAACATGCTGCTTGATTGTCAGCAGCTTTGGCTTGTTCAGCGTGTGATTCAAGATCCTTAGATCTTGGGCGAACTTTCGACTCTTTTCGTGAACGGTCTACCAGATGTTATGTAGTCAATCACACATTGAACACGGGACGCATTCTGTCTTGCCCATCCAATCTTCTTGTTCAGTTAATGCAAGCGTCTTTTGGTCTTTTGATCCATCGTCGGTTTTAGCCTTGGATTTGAATCAGCCAAAGCTCTCGCAATACCATAAACTGAGCAATTGATGGTCCAGAGGTCGGTATCTCGCGAGATATCTCCAGGAAGGGAAGCATTCATTTCAGCCAGATCTTAGGGCTGAAGAGGAACTTGCATGTTGATGTTCCGCCTTGTACTTAAATTGCGGTCATCTTTCAGAAGGTGCCTGCTTTCTGCAGTTGGCCTTAATGTCGCCTCTTCATCTTCGTCTGCAGCTTGATCAAACAGCGGTTGAGGAAGCGCTCCGCGTACATATTTATTTTTCCGGAGGTTGTCGGCTTAATTTCGCAAAGACTGATGCGAAACGTGCTGAAGCTCTGGGCAGTGTTACCAGATCGCGCGATTAATCGAAAATTGGGCTACTTCAGAGGCTCTGTGCGCGACTGAAATCGGTGATTTGCGACAAGTCGCAATTTAGGCTACTTAAGTGCGAGAGACCCGCGAATTGGGCTATTCTGGCCGCGCACTGCGAGGATTGAGTTTCATGTCATTTCCCGGTTAATGGTTGGCACTTCGGCCCGCCGGCTATCCATACGATCGCAGCCGCCAACGTCAGCTCCTGCGCTCTGATTGGTCGAGTCGTTAACGCCAAAAGGAATCGCAAGGACAACGTCGGCGAGAACCGCGCGTGTGGGCGTGTGATACGGCCATTACACTGTTAAGCATGCTTTCGATTCATGAGGTACCGAGGTAAAAAGTCAGCGTCACAACGTAGTTGGTTCTCAAACCACACATTTGGGTGCTTTTTATCCCCCTTCTTCGGAACGAAATTGTGAAAGTCGCTACTTTGGGCTACTTGAGGCCGAAAGTGCGCGATTTTGGGCTATTCAAGCGTGCGCGGTTTTCGTGCGACTCGGGCGCACCCAAGCTGCGACTCGCTTAAGCAAGGCTCTGGCAACACTGGCTCTGGGTGTTTCTGGCATTCTTAAGTTGATCTGTCCACTCAATGTGGGCGTTTCGCCGGTTCGTCGTCGTCTTTCCATCTTAATTATTTTCAGCACCCCGAACTCTAGGATGATCGGCATTGTTTGTCGACCCATTTTCGGGTGCTCTGCGCGTTTGATCGTTATGAACCGCATCTACAACATTTTGGTGTTTTGGTGGTTTCATTGTTGTTCCCACGAGCAGCTAGTGAAAGGGTTCTTTCATCCTTGTAGAGCACCGCGTGCAAGGATAAGGCTGGTACTCTGGGAGGTTGCCCGATATCCCAGAGTCACCGTTTAAGACACCTTACCAGGTGCCATTCAGCTTTCGGCACGGCTGCAACCACATTCAGCAGAAACCCTTGGTACAGGAACCCTCTATCCGCAACCCGAGGACGTGTTCGGTGGCTTTGTTATAGCCCCTTCGGTTCTATTCTAAAGGAAATATATATATATATATATATATCGGTTTCGTTTTCGATTCCTTTGAATAGAACCGAAGGGTCAATGACAAAGCCACCGAACGCGTCCTCGGGTTGCGGATAGAGGGTCCCTGTACCAAGGGTTTCTGCTGAATATGGTTACAATAATTAATGAGCAGTCGCGGACAATTGTCCAGGGCTGGTCCCGAAGGAATAACCCCTAAGCGAAGGCGTAAGAACTGTGCCGAAAGCTGAATGGCACCTGGGTGAGGTGTCTTTAACGGTGACCCTGGGATACCGGGCGACCTCTCAGAGTATCAGCCTTATCCCTGCACGCGGGGCAAAAATGAAACCACCAAGACACCAAAATGTTGTAGATGCGGTTCAAAACGATCGAACGCGCAGAGCACCCGACAATGGGTCGGCAAACAATGCCGATCATCCTAGAGTTCGGGGTGCTGAAAATAATTCAGGTGGAAGCACGACGACGAACCGGCGAAACGCCCACATTGAGTGGACGGATCAACTTAAGAATTACGTGCTAGACTGCTACGATGCCAGCATTATCCCTGTTCGCGGAGGCTTTATGACGCGTATGCACGCTCTATGGTGCCAGAAACACCCAGAGCTTCAGCACGTTTCGCATCAGTCTTTGCGAAATCAAGCCGACTACCTCCGGAAAAATGGATATGTACGCGGAGCGCTTCCCCAACCGCTGCTTGATCAAGCTGCAGCCGAAGATGAAGCGACATTGAGACCAACCGCAGTACAAGAAGGAACATCAACATCCAAGTTCCTCTTAAGCCCCAAGATCTGGCTGAAATGGATGCCTCCCTTCGTGGAGATATCTCGCAAGAGTCCGACCTCGGGACCATCAATTGCTCAGTTTATCGTGCTGCGCGAACTTTGGCTGATTCAAATCGAAGGCTAAAACCGACGATGGATCCAAAGAGCAAAAGACGCTTGCATCAACTGAACAAGAAAATTGGATGGGCAAGACAGAATGCGTCCCGTGTTCAATGTGTGATTGACTACATAACATCTGGTAGACCGTTTAAGTAAAGGATTCGAAAGTTCGCCCAAGGATCTTGAATCACACACTAAACTAGTTAAAGCTGCTGACAATCAAGCAGCATATTGTTGACAAAATACGGCTGTTATCTGACGCAAGGAGGAGAATACAGAAGAGGGAGAGATGGATCAGGGAGAATCAAAAATTTCTCGCTGACCCATCATGCCTCTTCAGCGATCTCCTTGGAGAGAGGTATACAAAATCCCGAAAACAGTGGAGTTGAAAGAAGATACTGACAATATCATCCGCTTCAAGGAGTTTTGCGACAACCTCATAAAATCTGAGGAGGAATGTCCATCAGTCACTGCCGAAGAGGTGAAAAAAGCACTTAAGAGGCACGAAGAACTTTTCCGCTGCTGGGCCAGATTGTATCAAGAACTTTTGGTGGAAGAAGTTTACTTTTATACACCAACATTTGGCCCGCATATTCACCTCATATTTAAAGTCGGAGACGCCCATTCCAGCAGTTGCTGGTGTTAGGACGCACTATACTCCTGCCGAAAAAAGGCAATTTGTCAAACACAGAGAATGACAGGCCAATAACTTGTTTGAACACACTGTATAAGATCTTTACAGCTGTCCTAAGCAACAGGATTGTTCGATGAATTGAGCCTGTATGGCGAGAGATGTACGAACAACGTGGCTCGAAAAAAGGTGTAGCAGGCTATCGAGAGAACCTGCTAATTGACAGGTGTGTCTGTAAAGACGCTGCAGCCCATCAGCACATCCTGTCAATGGCCTGGATTGACTAGTGGAAAGCTTTCGATTCAACCTCTCATAGACTTATCATCTGTCTGTTGGAAAGCTTGAAGGTGCATCCACACATACTGAGATGCATAGAGAGATTGATGCCTCTTTGGAAAACTAGATTTACTATCTCATTTAGAAATTATCGTCTGATAACGAAGAACGTATCTTCCAAGGTGATACCATGAGCCCTTTGCTTTTTTGCATCACACTTCTGCCTCTATCTCTCGCACAACGAAATTCTCCTGGATACCTTATGGCGACACTAATCAGCGCGAGCGTAAGGTCACTCATGTATTTTACATGGATGACCTGAAGATCTATGCCTCTGGTAAAAGCAAACAGGAGAGATTGGAATGGACTTTGGTTTGGACAAGTGTGCCAAAATTCATCTGAAGAAAGGAAAGATTACTGGCGTTCTCAAGGACCCTGAGCTTATGGATATAAGTGTTATCAGACATCTCAACACTGGAGACACCTATACATACCTGGCGTGCCTCAAAGCCGCATTCAGGAGGTAACATCAGTGAAGGAGTCTCTCCGAAGCAGATACAAGCATTTTCTTCGGCAGATTTGGTCTTCCAATCTGTCGGCGTTGAACAAGATATCTGCGACATGCTTGCCGTCCCGGTTCTACACTAGTCTTTCGGGGTGTTTCAATGGACGAAGAATAAGCTTAGGGCCCTTGATGTCACCACACGTAAGATCGTGCATATGCATAAAAGCTTGCATATCAATTCGTCAGCTCCGCGATTATACATTTCACGCCGTCAAGGTGGACGCGGACTTCTGAATCTCCAGTGTCTTCATAACCGAATTGTTCTAAGTACAGCTTACATCGTTGCTAATGGCAGAGATCCGCTCCTAAAAATGGTCAGGAATCACGAGATGGTTGGCGAAGGAGTGTTCCTTTACAGAGCCGCGGAGCAAGCGGTCGAGACCCTTGGCCTGAATTTTAACATCAGAAGTGTGGCAAGTGCATTACTCCATCTAGATGCTTCACGTCTAAAAGCAGAAGTAAAGGAAGCAGAGGTTGGAAAATTTCACCAAGAGCTACTCGACAAGCACATGCATGGAAAGTTTTACAGAAATGTAGAAAAGCAGACCTTGTCAAAGGAGCAAACTTATGCTTTCCTCAAATCATCAGGGCTCAATTCAGGTACAGAGGGTTTTATTTTTGCATGCCAGGACGGTGTCATTTCCACCTTAGCATACCGTGCCCGCATTTTATGTCAAGAAGTTCCCAATGATAGGTGCAGAGCGTGTCATGCACACGCTGAGTACCTAGAACACATACTATCTTGGTGTCCGACCCACGCAGGAACGACGCACATCTATAGACATAATGCGGTCCTAAGAGTACTTTATTACCATCTTTGTCGCTCTTACGGTGTTGGTCGCGATCCTGCCCTGCCGAACGCTCCAAGGGATATAGAGTCAGTTGTCCGAAACGAGAAGTGCCAAATTTTCTGCAAATACGATTTTCGGGCAGCAGTCTCCGTTGCTCACTCGAGACCTGACATTGTTCTCTAAGACTTGGAGAAACAAACTATATTCGTGATCGAATTCTCGGCTCCGTCCGAATACAGAGGTATCAAGACCTTAAGAGAGAGCTGCAACGACTGTACCCAAAGTATTCGGTGCGAGTAATTGTCCTTGTGATTGGTGCTCTCGGAGTTGTGAAACTATCACTGGTTCGTAACTTCCGCGTGCCAAAAATATTCCAAGTCACAAGCGAGATTAATGCAGAAAGCTGTCATCCTTGGGTCGCTTCGTGTCCTCAAGACACACGAGAGTTTCGCCGGCCTGTCGTTGTGATTTCGTCGTGCCCTATGACCACCCATCTCACGGTTGTGAGACGTGGCCATAGGTGTGATTTACCGCGGTTCTACTGGGGGCTATTGACATTTTTTGGATGACGGTTGCTCTTAGTGGGACCCTGCGGTGGTTGTTTAACTATTTATATATATTATATTGGTATGAGGAATATATCGCGCGCGTAAAAAGTGTATCGAAAACAAAAGTATGATTATGAGTAAATTCAGTTTTACGACTCAAGTTTTAATAACCATTAATTGACATGTTTCTGTAATTTATAAGACTTTTTTGCGTAACCCATTTTTGAAAAAAGAGTTCACCTTTTAAACTTTTTTACGGCAACAGGTACTATGGCGGCTGTCAGCTCATAATTTGAACTATTGAAAAGGAACTTAATTGTATATTTAAACTATTCATTTAACCCATATATGATCGAAATGTCGTTGTTCCATGCAAGTATCAATAAATATTTTCCATCAATTTTCAGCGACTGTGTAGTAACTTTCATAATTGTTATGGGAACTTTATGACATTAGTTGCTAAATTCCAAGAAATGTCTGCTAAGTTTCTATAAAACTACCGCCAAGCCCACCTTTTTTTAGGACTACGCTACTAGCTCTAGGTATTTCACTTTTTCTTCTTGTTTCTCATTTGTTTTCTCTATTTGAAAAAGTATCTTTTTTCTTCGAAAATCGAATATCCACGTTTTTTAAAAAAGGACACATGATACGAAGAAAGTAAAAAAACCAAAATTCTTTTCGTAAATTGTTCCTAAAAAGAAGCCGCAATTTTTTTAATAATACGATTTTGTGATGTTCATATATAGTTGATAAAATATTTTCGTTAAATATTTATGGCAAATAATCAATTTAAGAAAAATTAAATATGAATCAAAATTTTTTTTTTGATCATCTTAGAAAAACAAGGCATTAGAAAAAAGTGTGAAGAGATTTATTTTTACAACGTTATAAGAGCAATATTTATGTTCTGTAGAATTTTGTCATACCTTGTTCGCTTTTTTTTTTAATGTGAATTTGGTTTTTTGTGAGGGAAAAACTCTTCCATACCTTGAAGATGCTGGCACACGTTCAAATATCATAAAATATCATTTACTATAATTATAGTAGAAATTTAGAATAGAAACCTGTTGAGAGTTTTCAGTAAACAGTTTCGCAAACTTTTCAGCGTGATGTATGGATTAAGAGGCTTGAAAATTTGCTCCAGATTGATTTGGATTGGATCAGATACAAATTTCGAAATTAATTCCTACTCATCTGTTCTTTGCAACCCATTTTAGTAATTTTTCCAATCGAAAGTTTTTCCGTTCAAAAGTCATATACATATAATTAGTAAACGGCCTCTATAAGGAGAAGACTTCCGGCTTTAAGCCGTAATTTATTTTTCATAATACGGCAATATTTAAATCTATTTATTCCGAAGAAAAACCAAGAGTTCTTTGTGTAACATTGCTAAAAACTTCCCTCGCAGCATGGGATAATCAGGGATAGCCCATGGGATATCTTACAGGGCAAAAAGTTTGATATCCCAGGGATGTTCCCAGGATATCGTGGCCTGCAAATGGGATATCCTAATTTCCGTTTATGGGACATCCTAAAATTTTAATATGGGATTTCCCAGAAATGTACTGGACAGGATATCTTTTGTTATAAATAAAACTGTATTTTATGAATAATGAGCATATTATTGTTTACATCTTTAAGAATTTTAAAGACGGTTTTTAATTCTGCAAAATATTTTTCATTAATTAAAAAATGTTTAGTCGAGTAACTTTGTGAAACACCAATTTTAGGAAAATATTTATTTTGAACTAACGAACTAAATGCAAAATAATGAAAGGAAAATTTCTTAGAAACCTGAAAAAATAAAAATAAACGTATTTATAAAATTTAATATAATTGTATACGCAATTCTCTGCATTATTGTCGAATTTCGACTGACTTTCCCCAGCGCCCCCCGCGTACCTAAGCTTTCGCGAACTAAACTAAAATATCCGCTACCTAAGCAGTAAAACAGGGCTATTTCATTCATTTAAAATCGTCGGTAGAGAAGATCGGAGTGGGTCACTCCGCCGAACGTAAAAACTAGTAAAGAAATTTCTAACATTTTTTACCATTAATTAATTCATTAAATTTAATAAAAAAATTAAAATTGTGGAATGTAAAATGTTTCCTATTTCATAATGTATGTGTGCTTCTCCATGTAGTAAAATATGTATAATAATGTCAAAAAGTCAGCCTAATAAATTAATTATATAATTTGTAATTAAATCTATAGTCAATAAAATTTTAATTTGAAGGGCTAAAAATTGTTAAGTTAATTAGCATATAAATAATTCGCTTACTCGTTGACGTTTTGACGTTTTCAGATCTCTTTGGTGAATTCAATTTAAATTCTTTTCGCACCGAATCGACTACCGACATATTACAAGATCCAGGAAGTGGCGCTCACTAGCGGAACAAAGGGATATAAGAATATTTGAAATGTGTCGGTAACGTTGATTTGTTCTTTGACATATACTAAAATTTTTGTCAATTAATTTGCTTGGTCAGTTTTTATAAAGGACATATTTTACGATGAAGATATATCTTATAAATCAGTAGTTTAACTTTACAACAAGTACACTGGTACTGGTTTCACGAGCCACCATATTGCATCAAAGCCGTAGCCGTAGCCGGGGGG
>CAKNXH010002387.1:799045-828870 GCA_932178445.1 Andricus quercusramuli | reverse complement strand
GTGTGGGGTGGGCCGAAAAAAAGTGAATTTCATGCGATTAATTTCTAATAGAAAAAAATTGTTTGTTCTTCTCAAGCTGAATACATCTGTTAAATTTTTTAAGCCGTTTAATATCCTTTGCCTCTTCTTGCTATATTCCTGAAGACTTTATAGAAGTTCCTATTCGATATCAATAATATATCAAAAATTAAAAATTCATCAAAACTTTTTTCAATTTGAATTTTTTCTTTTTTGAATTGCGCGCATAAAATTACTTCGGAAAAATGTGTATTGTCTTGCTGAAAAAAATACAGTTACATAAAGGCCATATTTCAATCAAAAGAGCTGAGATGCCTCATTTCGGAAACAAGGCTGATTTTAATCAAAAATTGTAATTGTTAACAATTAATATGTTGATTATTTACTTCTAATAATTTATTTTTGAAGTAATTTTCTGCTAGGAGTTCAATAAAAATAAAATTATAATTGAGAAAAAAAAATGTTTTTCCCATTTCTAATTTTGCACATTTTTTTAATAGGAAATAGGTACTTACATAAATTTTTCAGGCATATAGATCTACATATATATGAAAAAAAAATTAATGACTGTAAGAATTAATTTTTTTCATACATATTTTACGCTTAAATTCAATTTTTTCCATTTTCAACATGCTTGAGGAGGTAAAAGATATTGCTCGATTTTAAACAATTTTTCACAGCATATTCAGCTCATAAAGAACTAACAACTTTCTGCTATTATAGAAATCGATTTACGCGAAATTTATTTTTTCCGGCCCACCCTGGACTGTGCAGATTATTCTTCAATGCTATGTTATTATTGCGTCGAAACCAATGCAATAAATGTTTGCGTCCAAGCGATTCAAAAGATAATTTCACAAGCTTTACGACAGTGGTAAACATTTGAAAAAATATATACGTCCTTCCCATAGTTTTTTTAGTTGAAAATTCAAATCCCGAATATCTCTAAACTCATATCGTGAGATTTTGATGAAATGTATATTAAAAGAAAACTTATAATTTCTAATCTATAACCCTGAATAGGCATGATGGATATTTCAAGATATTCTGAGATATTAATTAAAATAATTATTTAATTAAAAAACTCATTTGTTTTCATTCTGTTAGGTTCTGAATTCATACTCTTCGAGTTTCGCAATTATATAATTATTATTATGGCCTATGATCGCCATTCAGGGTTATAAACGAGAAATTATAAGCTTTCTTTTAATACGCTTTTTATCAAAATCTGTGGAGACGTGTTTTGAGATATTCGGAATTAAAATGTTCAATTTCAAAATTTATAGAAAGGCCATATATTTTTTAGAAATATTTAGTACCATCATAAAGCTTGTCGAATTTTCTTTTGAATCTGTTAGATACAACTTTTATTTGCCTCTGTCTTACTGCAAAAACATTGAATTGAAAAATGGTCTGCACACTAAACTGTACCAAATACCACCCTTATATCGCGACAACCATTCAATGGCGGCTTATGCTTTCGCGCCTAGATTTAACATTTGTTTTCCACAATTTGTAGTCCTGATAAAATGTGAAAATGGTGTTCATATAAACAAACAATTGAACCCTTGGCAGAAAGAACTTTCGATCAACACGAGTTTTTTGTCCATGGAGTTTATACAATTATTTTTGTAACAGTCTTTATATTCCGTGGAAGAGCTGCATTCATCAAACAGTGAACAAAAATGTTAAAATTGAATTTGTAAAGAAATGTCAAAATAGTCGTGTTTATTTAGTTCGTATTAACCTCAACTTCAAGAACGATGTTTCTGAATCTGACTTACGCTTGAAACTTTTGAAACGGGGTAAATAAAGAACATTGCATTCATCAGAATGCAAGCAGAACAGAATGAAAGGCATAGAGAGGCTGAAAAAACTTTAGTTAATAAAAAGAAAACAGAATTGCTACTAATGTAACGTCCAGAGTCGGTAATATCAAACATATTTATTCTTAAAAAATGCATAATTATTTTCAAAATTTACCGAATAATTCAGTTTGAGAATTTTTTGACACTTAATCAAATGAAATTATCTATTTTTATTCCTGTTCAAAATTTCTAAAGTTAGATTTTTTTTAAAATTTTCGAGGTTGAGATTAATGTGAAGTAAATAACCTCGACTATTTTAACATTTCTTTCCGAATTCAATTTTCGAATTTTATTGCATACTGTAGCGATTGCAAGGCTTTTGCAGATTAGAAAGATATAGTTTTAATAAGAATAACTCTATAGAACTCCATGGACAAAAAACTTATGTCGATCCAATGCTCTTTCTGCAGAGGCTTCACTAGAAGTATTCATCTCCATATTATGCTTAAGGGCATATAGAATAGTTTATGAAAAGATATGTAATTATAATTATGGTTTTAGTTTTTGGTACAATATTTTCAAAAAATTAAAAGATTTCAGATTTGTCTTACTTTTCAATATATATATTTTTTCAGAAAAAGTAGCTGAGAGGTTCAACAGTCTCTTATAGCCATGCCCTTGAAAATCACCTGAAAGTGGCCATAGTCGCCAAGGGTTTCCCAATAACCAAACTCGATAACAACCAGGTCAAGGTAATTGAAGCGGCATCAAAGAAGAAAATCGGTGGGGTGCATTCTGGAAAAGTCTTCCCAAGACTGGAAGATTGCCGCATCAAAAATGATGCTTCATTCGTCATCTGTTCGGACGAAGTATCTCGAACTTAGCTCATTGAAGCTGTTGGCTGATCACAACCTTGGGTGGGAGCTAAGATCATAGAGGTCGACAGCAAAGACCTCCCGAGGCTACTAAAGCTGCTGCCTTCGATTCCTGGTGTACCCGTGGAACCAGCGACAGTACTTAAAACGATAATAATTCAAAATCCGCCCATAAAAATGCGAGGATTTATGGATATCGATATCAAGGCGAGTAGTCAAGCTACTAGCCCCTAGGCCGTAGATGCCCCTTTTACAGTCTGCTTTTTATCCAGATAAACATTCACCACGCTAAAGTAGCGTCTGTTATCTTAAGAAGACGTTCGATAGCGGAACCAACGACTTCTACCCTAATATAAGAACCTTGGACTTACAAGGCAAAAAATAAAGATTTATGTAACGAGAGCGGATCGGTCATTTATAAATAGTTCCGTAGAAACACAGCACTTTATGTCAGAATCGATATTAAAATTAGATTACCAAATTTCTTTTCTAGAGTCTTGGTGACAATAAAGATCAAGCACCATTTACGAGGCTGGCGTCAACCTATGATGAGTTACTAAGCGTATCTACCATTCGACTCCCAGGACCAACCACCAACTGAGGAATAGAGAAATCTGGTGGACTAATGCTGCGTTAAAGGATGGCTATTGCTCATCAGCTGTGATGCTAACGCACATAATTCAACTTAGGATAGTAAGGACAAGAATCGGATGAGTGAATCTTTATAAGATTACGTCTTAATTACTAATTTGACTTTATTCAATCAGGATAATACACCTATCTAGATGATATCTAAATATCGCGAGGTAAATTATTTGACCTTATGTTCGATAAGTATTAGCGAAGTTTTCAAGGGATGGCTTGTAACATAAAATACGTCCCTATCAGTTCATAGATAGATATGCTTCTTCTTGCCAGCAGATAGACCTGAGGTTCAAAGGTAAAGAAACCCTAAAGCAACCGACAGGGATACTTATAGGGAGGATCTCAGCAGTTTGCTGGGTGCTATACCGGACAGAATCAAGCCTATCGAACAAATCGAATTTGCTGTCAATATTCTACAAAAAGGCATGAACATAGCATTCGATGACAATTATCCTTTTCATCATACCTCAATCGGAAATTCGACTTTCGATGCCTGTGAAACGGGTTAAAAATTCGATTGTCGTCCCACTGCAAGCATCTCAAGTAACCTTTACTGGATATAATAATGAGATACACAAAGCCGTAAGGGGATCATGGAGGGAATATTGTCAGGGAATCTAGAATATACCTGACACTGTCAGACTCGGGAATACCTTGAGGAACAACTCACATGTCAACTGAAGGCATTATTATTGCCTACAGGTAAAATGACTGTAATGCCTAATGAAATCCCAGAGCACCGAATGAGAATACACTTATTGCACTCGGAGTTGGATTACACGTATAAGGGGGCAGCTCGAACCGAGGTTCTGGTGATTCGGATCCTACCTTAAGCTGTAGGTTCCCCCATCATGCACTTAACTGCAACCCAGTCCGTGAATGATGGGGTAAAAAAAGGCTTTGCCCAATATGCCAAGGCTTACGCTCTTATCAGATCACTTGATTGCATTATTATAATGCGACCGTGACTGTTAAAATGTACCGGAACAGCCCCGTGCCTACTATTCATAAAATAAAAATAAAAAATAAAAAAATCCAACTCTAACCAAAAATGCCTTCAACATTGGTTAGACGCTCGGACTTCATCTTAGAGGTTCGGGGTTCAAACCCTGAGCCGGTACCTCTTGAAATTTTTCCATGTATCTTTACCGATGTTCTGGTGGCTCGGTTCGACGATGGGGTAAAAACCAGGCTTTCCCTAATATGTCAAGGCACACGCTCCTATCAGATCACTTGATTGCATTATAATAATGCGATCGTGACTGATAATATGTACCGGGACAGCCCCGTGCCTACTATTCATAATGTAAAAATAAAAAAACCCAACTCTAACCAAAAATGACTTTGACATATTGGGCTGTAACCATATTGAGCCTAAGACATTAATATTCTTCAATAATAGATAGATAGACAGATAAAAGTTTATATTTCGGCCTGCTGGCGCTGAAAAATTGCCTTGCTTACACCTCCATGTTTTACAGAATTTGTCGTTTTGTTCACTAAACTGTCGTTTATTGTCATCGCCAATACTTTTACATTTCGCATGGAAGTAACTGCCGTATCTATCGTTTCGTTTATTATACTTTTAATTTCTACCTTTTTAACGCCCTTTTCCAGCCTGGACAATTGACCTTGTCCCTTCCTGGGGCATTCGTTTTTCATATGCCCAATGTCATGGCCTTCATAAGCGCCTTTCACTCATATTATATTGAATTAAATATAACTGTTTGCATAGTTTTGTTTTTATTTTACATATTTGGAAGTTTTGATAAGTTTACTATTTTTACTGTTTTAATGGAGGTTTTTAATTTTATAAATTGTTGATGTTGTTTACCATCACAATATCAGGTATGCTCTCCTTTTAATTTTATGAATTTTGTAAATAATATTTGTGAATGTTTTAACTTCTATATAAATTATTATTTTTTCTTTTTTTCTTTAGCAATAAATATTTGACTGATGAGGGCTGACATAGCAGCCGAAACGTTTCGACAAATTTTAAATTGGACGAATTTTTTATTGATTTGACCTATCATTGGAGACTATATTTTCGCACGCTAACACTCGTTATGTTAAATTCATGTATTTCAAAATCTCTTAATTTATTCAAAAGGACACCGCACCAAATGCATTGAAAAAAGGTCTCGGTGGATTTTTCTGAATTTTGGATATGTTGTAGAACATGTCATCCCCGATAAAAAGTTCATATGCCAAAAAGTCAAAAAATTGACAGTTTTTCGTCCGTATCACCCGAAAGCTCATAATAAATGCCGTTTGGGAGAATCGCTGAATAAACTGCAAGACTTTGGTGCTAAATTGATATATCATGCCAAGAACACTGACCTTCCGTTATTTTGTAGTGTATGACCCCTGTTAGAAGTGTTTATGACTCAGGGTCAAAAATGACCAAGTTTTTGTCCTTAACTAGTCAAAAGTCGACGTTAAATATATATTCTTCTACGTGACCTCCTTTACAAGGATTTGATGCCCAACGTCAAAAAGTGGACAGTTTTTCGTCCCTATAGCGTCAAAGGTCGTTTTAATGCCCTTCAGGAGAATTGCTGCAGAAACTGCGGGACTCTTTGGAGCCATATTGATATATCATGCCCAGAACTCTGACCTTCTGCTATTTTGTAATGTATGACCCCTGTTAGAAGTGTTTATGACTCAGGGTAAAAAAATGACCAGGTTTTCGTCTTTATAGAGTCAAAAGTCGACTTTAATTATACTTCCTCGTACGTGATCTACGTTAAAAGGAAATGGACGCAAAACTGTCCACTTCTTGACCTTGGGCCATCAAGTCCTTTTAACGGAGGTCACGTACAAGGAAATATAATTAAAGTCGACTTTTTACTCTATAAGTCTATAAGGACGAAAACTTGGTTATTTTTTTACCCTGAGTCATAAATACTTCTAACAGGGGTCATAAACTACAAAATAGCGGAAGGCCAGTGTTCTGGGTATGATATATCAATATGGCTCCAGAGAGTCCCGCAGTTTCTGCAGCGATTCTCCTAAAGAGCTTTCAACACGATCTTCGACGCGATAGGGACGAAAAACTGTCCATTTTTTGACCTTGGGCCATCAAGTCCTTTCAGCGGAAGTCACGTATAAGGAAATATAATTAAAGTCGATTTTTGACTAGTTAAGCACAAAAACTTGGTCATTTTTTGACCCTAAGTCATAAACACTCTTTAACAGGGGTAGTCATTTTAACGGAGGTCACGTAAAAGGAAATATAATTAAAGACGACTTTTGACTAGTTAAGGACGAAAAATTGGTCATTTCTTGACCTTGAGTCATAAACACTCCTAACAGAGGTCATAAAATACATAATGGCAGAGGTTCAGAGTTCTGAGCATGGCAAATCAGCGTGGCGCTAAACAGTTCCGCAGTTTCTTCAGCGATTCCCCCAACGGGCATTTATTACGACCATTTGCGTGATAGGGACGAAAAACTGTCCATTTATTGACTTCTTGGCATGGGAACTTTTAATCGGGGATGTCATCATCTATAACATATCCAAAATTTAGGAAAATCCACCGAGACCTTTTTTCAATGTATTTGGTGCGAAGTCCTTTCAACAGGATCTTTCAAATGTAAGATTTTTGTGTGGTCAACTTTATCAACTCGATTAATAATTAAGTATTTTTATTGCTTCAGTCAATTGACTAGTAGTAAGTGCATGAAAGTCTCTTGAAGAGGTTCGGTAATTTGATTAATCATTAGTGACCATTATTTTAGAGCGTTTATTTTGATTTAAACTATCGTTTACGATCGGGCCAGTGATACAGTCATTAATACTCAGACAGTCGTTTTCACTAGGACTCACAGCAACTGTCGTATCGATTGTCCGAAATCCTGTAATCGTAGGGTTTTTCACCATTTTCTGGTCAGCCTCACGTAATCCGTTCCACACGGAGAGGAATGAAGGTTTTAATGTAGATGCTCAAAGGGTAAGATTGTATCGTCTAACATGCAGATATTCATGCCGAGCATCTCTTATCTCTCTGAGATGTTAAGCGTAAAAATATTTATATGTTGAACTGAAACACATTCAGATATGAGGATCGTCCGAGAGCATGCGCATCGCGCATTGGAATTTTATGACTATATTTCACAGTTATGTTTTCGATATTACAATTATGCAATATTAAAATTTTTGAACAATTCCAAAGGATAAAAATTAGCTACCCTTAATTAAAATCGGATAAGGACTTTTGTTTGTCTACACGATGGAACAAGGTTCTTATGTTAGAGGTTATATTGACTCGAACACATTTGACAAAATGTTTGTAAATTTTTAATGAAATTTGAGCTTATGTAACCAAAAATAAATAGCATTTTGAATACTGATTACAGATCATTCGCTCTCACCTTACTCATCCCGTTTTTATTACATTCTCATCAATGAGAAGGTATTATGGTCTAATGTAAAAAATAACTTTAGCAGATTCCACACGGAGAAAAATGGAAGGTCTGTTTAGCCATATAGATGTACAGACCGACCATATTGCAGGGTCAACTATAGGACAGCCCTTGCATATGGCTAAAGCGATTATCTCTAGAAGGTTGAAACAAGAGGTTCAAATCGATCATCTCAAAGTGTCGACTCGATCATTTCGGATGGTCGACTCGGTCATCTCAAGAAAGCTGACCTGATCATGCTAAAGGGTTGATATGATTGTCTCAAACAAACTACTCGATCGTCTCAGATGGTCGATTCGATTTTCTCTAAGGGTCAACCTGGTCATTGTGAAGAGTCGATTTGGACACCTCGGATCACCGCTGTGATTATCTCAATACCGTCGATTCTATCAGCTCGGATTGATCGATTCGACCATTTCAAAGAGTGGGCATGATTATCCCGGAATTTCAATATGGATATTTTAGGAGGGCAAATTCGATTATTGCAGAGGGTCGATTAAAAAATCTGACATGGTTGAAATTACTATTTCTAAGAGCCAAATATATATTTTTATATTATTTTTAAAAATTAATAAAAAAAATTAATTTGATTTTCTGATCTGGAGCTCTTTATCAATTGATTTATAGTAAGCATTCTGATAATAATCTTTGATAAAAAATTAATAATTCATAATATAAAATCGTAACAAAAGAAATTAGTAAGAAAAACTTCTTTATGAATTTAATTTTTAACGTTTTTTCTACGAATTAGTAGTTTTTACTGAAGATTGGTATGGACATACTTCTTACTATTCATCAATTGATAAAAGTCATCACACTATGTAATCAGTATAATTTCATAGTAATTCAGATGTAGAGTATAACATATTCTATAGCGTATTCAAAAACAGTGTATTGATTGAAAAAATGATAAACCCACACGTAAACTTAAAATTAAACGAAATATTCAAATTAACGATGAATGGGTTAAAGTTCGCTAAAAATCGTGGTTATAAATGCATAGTTTTATTTTCACACAAGTGACAACGCAATTTCATTTTTGGTTTATCGGTAGTACTCACTGCTATATTTAATGTATGTCCATAGAGATCCCTACATTAATGACAATTCTTTACAGCCATCGTTACAGATAAATTTAAAAACTAATACAATTACGGTCGAACATTGTATATAAAACGTAGAATAAATTATTGAATATTATTAATTAATTAATACTTGAACGCATTCAAACTGCTAACGCGTACAACTTTCGCTTGCCTAAAGATTTCCTTGTGTGTGATCCGTCCCATAAATATTCCCTAGAAAAAGTAAATAATCAATAAGCAAAATCAATCATTTGAATCAGTGGTGTCGTCGAGGCCTGGCGGTTCTTTAGAAGAAAGTTAAATTTCTATCTAAAAAATTCATTTTATACCAAGAAAGATGACTTTTCTACCATAAAAAATGAGATTTCAACAAAAGAGTGAAGTTTTTTAAGTTAGAAAGTCGAATGTTTTTGAAAGCGGTGGACTTTTAAATCGGAAAAGATAAATCTTTAACAAAAAACATAATTTTTGATCAAGAAAGATCAATTTCGAACAAGATTTTCAACCAGAAAGTTGAACTATCAACAAACAAGAATAATTTACTACCCAAAAAGACGAATTTTGAATGAAATATATGTATGAATTTTCTATCAAATAAATGAAATTTCAAGCAATAATTTAAATTTTTAACAAAGAAGATTCACAGAAAAAACAACTTGTAATCCTTACAGCGATTTCCGCGTAATTTTTACATGTTACCAAAATCCACTTCTGTTATATCTTCTGTGTTAGTTTTTTTTACCCAAAAAGACGAATTTTCAACAAAATACATAAAATTTTCTACCGAACAGTTGAATTTCTAACTCATACAGTATACAGAATACAGTTTTAGCCAAAAATTGTATATTTCAATTGTCAGACAAAAACTATTTGAAATTACATTGAACTCTCACGAATGAGAATGTAAAATAACTTTTAACGGCAAAAAAAACAATTATAAACAAAACTGTTAAAAGTACAACCAGAAAGATGAATTTTCGACAAAGAAAATTGAATAGTCCATACGAAATACAAATTTCCAACGTAAATAATGTTTTACCAAAAACGACCAATTTTGAACAAAATACATACATTTTCAGCAAAATTATTTAATTTCGAAGACAAAAAGACCAATTATTTACAAAAAAGTTGAATTTTCAAGACAAAAATATGATTCTTCAACCAGTAAGTTTAATTTTTAAGCCAAAAAGATGATTTTTTACCACAAAAGTTCATTTAAAATCAAATTATAATAGTTAAATTTTCAACCAAAAACATGAACCTTCCAAAAAAAAAATGAATTTTGAACAAAAAAGATAATTTTCAGTAAAAAAGATGAATTTTCAATAATATTCTCAATCCAAAAGTTTAACTATCATCAAACAAGGATCTTCTATCAAGAAATAAGAATTTCAGCTTATCTAATATACAGGATAAGGTTTTACCCAAAAATAAAATAGTTAAATTTTCCGCTTAAAAAAAATTAATGATCAAAATTAATTTTTAACAAAGTGAATAAATCTCAACCGAAAATATGAATTCTGGACCAAGAAGTTTAATGTTCCGCCAAAAAAGATTAATTTTGAACAAATTGCATGAATTTTAACCGAAATGTTTCAATGTTTAAGGCAAACAGATGAATTTTCTACAAAGCAGTAGAATGTTTACCACAACAGTTCATTTAAAAGGGAACATTTGAATTATCAACCAAAAAGATGAACTTTTAACTAAAAAATAATTATTTTTAACCAAATAGTTTAATTTTCAAGCCAAAAAAAATGAATTTTCTACAAAAAAGTAGAATTCTCACCATAAAAGTTCATTTAAAATCAAATGCATGAATTTTCAACCAAAAATTGAAACTTTCGACTAAAAAAGATCAATTTTTAATTTTAATTAAGTTGAAAACAGTACAAATTCAATTAAGCTGTCACAAAATAAAATTGACATGAAAATTTTAAATAAAAATGCTCAATTCAACATAGATTCGAAAAAGTCGCGGTTTTTCAAATAAGATTGATACCGACGCTTTCAGGCTCGGGAGTTTCAGGACGCGAGTTTTCCCTTCCTGAGCCTGCCGCTTCACTTATCAGTTTATGCCTTTTGGCAGGTAAGAAATCCTGGTGATCTGGCGTAATTTCTTCTCGCGCGTGAGTAATGTCTACGTCGATAAACTCCTGGTCATCTGTATGTGCATTTAGAATTAATGCGCCTGCAGGCGACACTGTTGCTCCAATTCCTATTTACATAAAACTTTCGTTTAAACAATCTGACGAAATTTCATGCATTATACATGTTAAACAAAGAAAAATAATTGTGAGAAAAAATATTCCAAAAATTCTGAAATTCAATATAGCAAATTCTACGGTCAGGATGCGATAATTAAATTAAAAATAATTTTACGCATGTTACAACGTTTCTCTACGAAACTTTGATTACTAAACACCAAAATCACAGTTGAATTTTGTTCTAAACTGTTGAGTTTTCAAGACAATGAGGCAACTTTTGTATACAGAATTACATGAATTTTGATTTCAATAGTTGAATTTTCAAACAAAAAAGATTAATTTTTCAACTAAAATGAAATAGTTTAATTCTCATTCAGAAAAATTAATTTTCAATCAAAGACATGGACTTTGTGCTAAAATTATCACTCTTCTACAGCAAAAATTTGTAATAAATTACATAAATTTTGAACCAAATAGTTAAGTTTTTACATTAAAAAGATTATTTTTTGAACAAAAATGGCATAGTTAAATTTTCATTTGGAAAAAATTAATTTTTAACAAACGATATAAATTATCAACCAAATAGGTGGAGTTGAACATTATAAAAGGAAAACAATTTTTGACCAAGAATGGAATAGGTAAATTTTTATTTGGAGAAATTGACTTTTCATTTGAAAAATGATTTTGTGATGAAAAAGACTCAAATTTTCTACTGCACAGTCGACTTTTCAAACAAATTTTTGAATTTTAAAGACAAAAAGACGAATTTCCTATATAAAATAGTAGAATGTTCAACCCGAAAATATGAAATTTTAACAAAAAAGTTCATTTTCAACCGAATAGTTAAATTTTCAGTTTAAGCAAAAAATTTTGACTCCAAAAAAGGGAAATTCTGAAAAAGTTCATTTCTCAACTAAACATATAAATTTTCCACTAAAATTATGAATCTCCTACCAAAAAAAGAAATTTGTAAGAAATTACTTAAATCTTGAACCATGTAGTTAAATTGATTAAACTAAAAATATTAAGTTTGAAACAAAAATGATGTACTTACATTTTCATTGTGAAAAATTGATTTCAAATTTAAAAAATGAATCTTTTAAAAAGCAGTTGAATTTCCAAAACAGACGAATTTTCTATATAAAATAATGGAATTTTCAACCGGATAATTTGAAGTTTCAAGAAAAAGGTCAGTTTTCAATCAAATAGTTGAATTTTAACTTGACACATTTCGCTTTTGATCCCGAAAATAAATTTTCAAGAAAATTCACACATTTTTTACCAAATAGTTGACTTTTACTTAAGATTAATTTTCCACAAAAAGAAAAGATAAATTTTTAACAATCCACATTAATTTTCAATCAAATAGATGAAGTTATATAATATAAAAAAAATTTCTAACCATAAATCGAACAGGTAACTTTTCATTTGAAGAAATTGAGTTTCCATTTGAAAAATTATTTTGTAATAAAAAAGACTAATCTTCTACAAAAAACTTACATTTTCTACCGCATAGTTGTCTTTTCATAGAAATTTTTGAATTTTAAAGACAAAAAGACGAATTTCCTATATAAAATAGTAGAATTTTCAAGCCGAAAATATGAAATTTTATCAAAAAAGTTCAGTGTCAACCAAATAGTTGAATTTTCAGTTTAAGAAATAATTTTTTACTCCAAAAAAGTGAAATTCTAAAAAAGTTCATTTTTCAACTGAACATATAAACTTTCTACTAAAATGATGAACCTTTTATAAAAAAATGAATTTGTAAGTAGGTCTACTTTCAACCAACGAGTATAAAAAGTGATTTTTTGAGAAGAAATGTAATTAATGATAATTACCTCTGAATATTTGAATTATATTTTTCCCAGAGTTCCAGCTCTCCATGAGCTTCACGTGCGACGACCCAGACCCTTCCATCTATCCTCACACAAATTCAAATGTGCACGTGACAACTGGAAGATAAAGTTTTATTGTTAATTAATAATTACAAATAAAGTTTAAACGACAATAATTAATGCTAGAATAATCCGTGATTACTGAAATAAACATAAATAACTTTAAGCTTGTATTGTAATATAACCTAAAAAATATCATTATTAACTGTTTCGAATGCCACATAATTAAGTAAAATAGATACTTACAAATACGATCGCTTGCATTCCCAACACTAGGGAATAACACTAGCAACACCGCAAGCACAAAACTAGCACTACTAGGAATGATTGGGAACACTTTAAAAACTGTTTATCGGGTCCGTTATGCAAATTGGCACCAATTAGCGATACTCGCTAACCTTTAAATTTTCACGCGCATGATTGACGCGCAAACGTCGAGCAATCGAGCATATGCGATGGTTTATCTACTCCTTCGGGGATGGTCGAAATGAGTGAAAAAAAGGATGCGCGTATTGACCATACCGAAAGGGATACCTTAGTTATCCCTGATAGTGAGTCTGATGTTCTTATAACCGTCAGACTGCCCATAAAATAAGAGTCTTTCTGACTATGTCGAAAAAATTTTGGAAGGGCCGTTCGACCATATAGAAGGACTGACTGGCTCTCTAAATTTTGACTTTCTAACTTTGACCATCCATTTTTCTCCGTGCATCAAATGTCGATGTTTTGAGGCACCCTGAGTTAGAAAAAATAGTTTTCACGTCGGTGTATGTCTGTCGTTGTCGCCGTTGTCGTCGTCGTTATTGTTGTAGGCTGTAAAAACGGTAACATTTGAAGGAATTAGATTAGATTGCCCTTTGGCGGACTTCGTGTACAAACAGGAGGATTGGAAGGGCTTCTGCGAGGAATCGAAGAACATACCGGAAACAGCGAGGTTCCACAAAATCCTGGCAAAAAATCCGGAAGCTCACCTCGGGCTAATAAGGCTCGAAAATTCAAAATCAAAATCTCAGCTCCAGAGTAATCCTGTGAACCCACGTTCCATTTATGTCCGAGTTCCGCCTAGATTCACACTTTCCGAGGAACCTCTAACATGCCCTTTTTTATCTTCGCCTTTTTCTCAATAGGATCGAAGCTTGTTGCTTCCTGTGTACGCTCCCGGCATATCCCCCACCTCTCTTAACTCTTGCTAGGAGACCTATTGACAGAATTCTGGTCAGCATCATATCTGCACTCTCTGGTACTACTGTACCCATCTAACATGTTACTTTCCTGAATGCTTCCTCAGTGGTCAAATGGTACTAGTAAGACACTTACTAGTACATTATTATTCAAGTAGGCGATAACGGGTAGTGTCACGCTATCACACAGTGTCACAGAGTTACAAGCGAACATTACTAACATTTGCCACAGTAGAAAAGTCGCATTCACGGCTACCATTTACGTGAGATGAACCGCGGCGACCATGGCGGAGATGGACCGTGACTGCTTTGAATGGGAAACATGATGTCACTAGGAACCGCCATGGAAGTCACATTTTACAGACTTGCGGAGTATCGTTGCCTATATGCGACTACTCAGGCTAGTAATTGTGTTAGCTGGGTATACAGTAGGCAAATGGAACTCTTATCACGCTCTGTCACGTCCATTTTCCCTGAAAAAATTCTGCTTATATCGTTGCAGGCTATTTCCCTGAATGCAGAGGCTAGCCCTATTGAGTCTGTTTATTGTTCAAATTTTCAGCTTATCCGGAGTCCCGTTGTTACCAATTTTTATCATGTCCGCCATGTTGAAATCGAAGTCATCCAACGTAGCTTCCTCTGGGCCTTGGAGAATTCCTACCATCACTCTGCACTCCTTAGGGTAATTTTCCTATCCCTGTAAAAGAGAGAAATCGACCTAACTGATAATATCACTCATGTATCTTTTTACTTTGTCGAGAATGAAAATTACCAGCTTATCAGCAGAGAACTGACTCCCATGTGGTTAGAATGTAGAAGGTTGTAATAATTGGGCGGATCCAGCGAAAGATTTTTTGGGGCCAGCTAGGGTTTCAGGGGGGGAGGGCATTTTGAGGTTATAATTCCCCCTCCACTCACATAACAATTTGAATCTGGAACTTTCTGAGAGGAGATGCGCCCATCGTCAAATGCCAATTCAGAAAAAGGGAGTTGGCTCTTAGTAAATCAGGATACGCGCGTCACCAGGTCACCACCCCTTAAAATAATCAGAAGCTTCCGGTATGTCGCGACTGCTTCTGAATCATTTTCATACTTCGATATCAACTTTTCTTGCCATTCTGCCTACAATCAGAAAACACGCATCCTTATCTCTTATAAAAAACTTTGTAATTATACACTGTTAGAAATTTTCGAAAATTCCGACACATTTAAGTTAACGCGGCTACTGAAATTTACGAAATTAGGTTGCTGACGACAAAATTGAGTTAATTTTATAGGATATTTATTAAATTTTCAATTAACATGCAGAAATGGTATTTGAAAATTACAAAAAGTTGCCTAACATTCCTTAATGGTAACAGAAATAAGTGCGCAGAGTACTCCTCGAAGGAAACTTTTACTGCACACAGCTTTAGTCACGTGTTTCTTAAAGTCCCTACAGCAATTTCTACAATGTAGATGCGTAATGCAGCAATGAGAAAGCTCGCAACTATTCAAAACGGATATATATAGAGAAAGTTGTTTTACCTATATTTATTCAAAAAATTCATTAATAAATAAATGAAAATAAATAAATTCTTTCATAAATAACACTTTATGTAAAAATGTCGAATGTAATTTAAATATTAAGTGGCCTATGTAAAGAAAAAGTTTACGACTTCTTATTTCCGAGTGGAGGGCTGAAAAGTTTCTAGAGGAACATCGCGGTCGAACCTACGAAAAATTGCATTTTTCTCTTTATATTCTGGCTAAAATTTTTTTCTCATGCGGGCAAATGGTAAAGTTGTAACCTAGAATCCAAACGTAAACAGTCAGGGCCGTGAGAACTATTTCCGATTGGAATAGGGTAAGGAGGGACAGCGCCGACCAATTAACAGTCAATGATTTTTTTAAAGTTAACAAGATGTGGAATTAATCCATTTTTTTCATTCCGAGTCCTACATTATTGTACATCATATTTCTGTGAGTATTCGTTACAGTAATAAAACAATGATTCGATAATTTAATTATTTCTAACAAGCTATATTTCATCGGCTTTGCTCCCCACTGAAAGATAAACGCGATCGCAGTTTTTTACTTTTTTTATGAAAATCAAAATATCTGAGGATGGGAAAATATGATGGTTCGCTTCTGTGGTATTTTATGTACTGCAAAAAATACCTTCAAATATATCCAGCAAGAAGAATAAGTTATTTTGAATAAAAATAGTGATAGCTGTGATATAACCTCTTATTCGTTGACGTTATACTAGAAACAGTCTACCGTAACAGTAAAAAAAACCTGCTCTACCGACCGGTAGAGTATACTTTCTTTTCTACCGACCGTTCTTTTTAGTAAGAACTTGTAAACTATTATCTTGGTCGCGCTTGTGCTTCTGGTGAGGCATCAATTATTTACAAAATTCCATATATTTTGGACTTGAATTTTGTTTAATTATTCTAATTACATGATGGGATATTGTTTTATCTGTCAGAGTATCAAATATTCAAACTGCAAGTATTGCCATTAATGTTGGAAACTTTATATTTCTGTCAGCGTATCTTCCATTCTTTCGTTTTCAAAACTGTTTTCTGCATAATTTTCATTTAAAACGTCAATTTTCAAGGTTTTAGTAAGTAGCACTATTTCTATAATGAAATCGATTTATTTAACGCAAAGTAGAATTAAAATTGTTAAGTAATAGCGATGTAATAAGCAAAGTCAGCTTTGTTCTACCGGTCGGCGCTGACGTAGCTACGCTGCTGTTCGTCACACATGACTGAGCACCACCTCTCTTTTGGTCCCGAGGTCCCCGCGTCCTCAAAATGTCATGATGAATTGCCGATGACATCAATTTTAGGAATATCGTAAATCTGGGGTTCCTAATTCCAGGTTCCAGTGTAACTACAAAATCAGCGAACGGAGAGAATTGACGAAAACGTTCAAGTCTGGAGTTATAATATAAATAAATGTTATTATTAGCAAAACATATTATTATTATTATATTACATATGTGAGTTTGAGTGAAGAATGATACTAGAATCTATGCTGAATCTATTAGCACTATACTCATTTGTCGAAAGCAACCGGAAGTGTGAATATTTCATTCACGAAGGAAAAGTATAACACGTGCTCTTATGTCACTTGACACGTTTACTATCCGTCCAAAAAGTTTAGGCACCGCGATTTTGGTACAGATTTTCCTGAAAATCTCAGCGAAAAAAAAGTCTAAAAATATGGGACCACATGCATGTTGTAGCTGAAGGTTTTGTCAATCCAGATACGTAGTTTCAAAATTTTGAGATGAATAGCAATTATTTCTGGGCGAGTGAAAGATGAAAAAGCGTAATTATCCCATCATCATTTCAGAATACTCAACTTTGAATGGCTGCAAGTCAGTGAAAAAAAGTATGAAAAATCTGCAAAAAATATATGTGTTTTGTTGATCCTTTCTATGCTCAATGGTGATATTTAGAGTCGGAAATATTCATTTGTTAATAAGTGATTGTCAAAAAAGTAGAGAGGTGTCATCTCCGGAACTAAGAAACGTACAGAGATGATTCTTGAAGGAACTTACCCATTTTTAGCTTCTGGCAATGTTTTGCGTATTATCAATGAGCAAAAAGTTGCACTTGAATGTTTAAAAAATTATTTTCTTCGTGGAAGAATACAAAAGGCTTAACGATAATCGAGGCTACCGCACTCTCAGCATGGGACTTGTACTACTGCTACATGTGCACCACGACCCTGAGCCCGGATGCAAAAAAAAGGGTACCCATAACTGTCAATATCTCTAAATAAATAACAGGCAGGCAATATTTTACCAGAAGTATCGGATATTTTAACAATGATTGCAATATAAAATATTTTAATTTTTAATTTGTTCATAGTTTCGTAACTAGTATTCAGTGATCCAAATAAATCCGAATTTGAAAGAATCGCAAATTATTTTTCACCCGTCCACATTGTTCATCAAAATCATTAATGTTCATGTCATTTCTGTAGGAGTAGCTTGAAAAAAAATTTTGATTTTTAACCAAAGGGACCAATTTTTTACTCAAATTAATGAACATTAATGATTAATGATTAATGATTAATGATTAATGATTAATGATTAATGATCATTAATGATTTTGATGAACAATGTGGATGGGTAAAAAATAATTTGCGATTCTTTCAAATTCGGATTTATTTTGATCACTGAATATTAGTTACGAAACTATTAACAAATTAAAAATTAAAATATTTTATATTACAATCGCTGTTAAAATATCCGATACTTTTGGTGAAATATTGCGTGCCTGTTATTTATTTAGAGATATTGACAGTTATCGGTACCCTTTTTTTTTGCATCCGGGCTCAGGGTCGTGGTGCACATGTAGCAGTAGCACACGTCCCATGCTGAGAGTGCGGTAGCCTCGATTATCGTTAAGCCTTTTGTATTCTTCAACGAAGAAAATAATTTTTTAAACATTCAAGTGCAACTTTTTGCTCATTGATAATACGCAAAACATTGCCAGAAGCTAAAAATGGGTAATTTCCTTCGAGAATCATCTCTGTACGTTTCTTAGTTCCGGAGATGACACCTCTCCACTTTTTTGACAATCCCTTATAAACAAATGAATATTTCCGACTCTAAATATCACCATTAAGCACAGAAAAGATCAACGAAACACATATATTTTTTGCAGATTTTTCATATTTTTTTTTCACTGACTTGCAGCCATTCAAAGTTAAGTATTCTAAAATGATGATGGGATAATTACGCTTTTTCATCTTTCACTCGCCCAGAAATAATTGCTATTCATCTCAAAATTTTGAAACTACGTATCTGGATTGGCAAAACCTTCAGCTACAACGTGCATGTGGTCCCATACTTTCAGATTTTTTTATGGCTGAGATTTTCAGGAAAATCTGTACCAAAATCGCGGTGCCTAAACTTTTTGGACGGATAGTAAGCATCGAAATGTTAAATGATGAAATTCGATGTTAAAAAAATACTTCTTGTAATATCCACGTCGAAAGAGAAGGCTTCCACCCCTCTAAATGATATACAAAGTGCTTCAATCCAGCAGATTATGCGAGAATGATAATTCTTTTGAAGAAATTATACACAAATTTGGATGAAAACTACCACACGGGATCGGACATTTGGTGGAAAAGCGTGAAAAAATGCTAAATATTTTCGTCGGCCGATTGTTGCAAAAAACAGTATGCGATACACGTGCAGGCAGGCGATTGCTACTCGTTTGATTGCACCATACGCTTTTCACACTCGCGCTCATTCTGAAAAAATTTGCCTAACGGGAAGAAATCCACAGCACTTCGCAACAATTGATAGCCTGAAAGGGTTAAAGAAAGAAGTTATGGAGATGATTCTGAGGAGAGGCTGACACTATAACTGTCAATTTGACTAAACAGATTGATTCTACTTTATGCTTAAACTTAAAATCTTATACTTACCGGATTCAAGGAATTGGGGCTAGAAACAGAACCCAGTAAAAAGAAACTAATTGGGGAGAATTGAAAAAATACGCTAGGAGCGAATTGGACAAGGCATTGTTTCATGTAAGTTCGTGAAAATTAATGTAGTCTTCAAATATCCGTTTCGTCTCTGAACTTACAAACTTACGAACGCTGGTTCGAGTCTCGGGGCATACAATGTTTATTAATTTTTTCCAAAATGATCTTGACCACGAATTAACGCAGATTGACACGCATTCAATCTGCGCTGGCTCAATTCATTTCAATGAATCTGAACGCAGAATTAGTTCTCTCCAATTAGTTTTTTTTACTGGGAATAGATAGAAAATTCTCGCCACGAACTCAATTCCTCCACCGCAGAGGACTTTAATAAAAAGGAAGATACCGGTTCCACCGTTCCATTCCGCTCATTTCACCCGAATTGTAACAAGTTTGACATTAGGTGAAATTATTTACCCATATCCTAAAATCATCTGAAGCCTGATGTACATACAGGAAGAGGTTTTGTTACAGAGATATTCAAGCAAAGCACAATTAGAGTTGGCCAAACGTATGGAACTAGGAATACTGACCTTTAATATGAAATATTAAAAGTTAAAGCAGCATATAAAAGACAGAAATATAATCATTTAGGTTAAATCTAAAACAAATAAGGTGGGAACCTTCTGCATTTTCTAATACAAAAGTCGATAATAATTTAACTCAACTGCACTGTCGCTTCAGCACTAGTCGTTGCTGCATGAGTTCCGGCACGAGTTTCCGGCTTGGAAAAAGAGCGCCCACTCGTCTTTAGTAGGATGAATCCGTCCAGAGATATCAACTAACCAAACGCATATTATCTTGGAGGGAAGCGACTGGTCATTGGCCCACAGGCGCTACGACAAGCGCCGGTTTAATGACCACTCTTATTATATTAGAATTATGTAGCATCAGCTCCAAATATGCTCTAAAAAGCCAATATACCTTATATACCCAAATTAAAATTGTGCTAAAAGCAGAGTCTGTTTATTTTTCTCATAGATAAACATGGCAAAAAATTTCCTTTTGCCTAAGCCTCAGATAAGCAGCGTTATCAGTGGCATTTAAGCATGATGCATTGAATATAGGAATCATTTATTCCTATACATAATGTTGATCAAAGTTCTCTACAGTTTTGCTAAAGAGTGAAATTTTCTCTGTAACTGGAGAACTTCCTGATGAGGACCGAATTTTGTTCGTAGAAATGATCTTTATTATGATTTATGTACGAGTAGAATTAAATACTGTGACATTTACAATTATGTAAGTGTGAAAGCCTGAAGCATAAATCTGCATAATCATGGATGCACATGTATATTCTAAATTTGGGAACGTTGGCGTCAGTTATAATAAAGATGTGCAATGAAGTAAATGCAATACAGTGAAACAGATATAATCACCCTTGATTGCTCGTTACTGAGGGCATAATATTGATTTTAGTGACTTTTTGTCCAACAACTTTAATAATTGAACGAGTAAAGGTCACATGCATTTAACAATGAAATATATGTTCAGGGAAAGTAATGCTACCTACTTTTAGAAAAAATCCTCTTGGAAAGTATCATTTTCGATATTATTATTACAATATAGTATTACGGTTAAGTTTTTTAGAACAAAATATTTTTTAACATCCTCTGAATATTTTTCGAATTTATATATACATATATGTTCTGAGAATTTTGAGGGCAAATCCAATTTAAAGAAGAAAAGACTACGAGACCATTTAAACTATGTGTCAGACGCGTGTCAACGACTCTTAAACTTTTTATGCTACAGCGGTTCATAACTTCCGTTGGGAAGTTGATTTCGCTGGAGTCAAGGTCGACACTCGACAGCAAAAGAGTCTTTTAGGAGTGCAAAGTCTGCGAATAAAAGGAGGCGATTGCACTCGGTCCTCAACTTTCTTTGTCTCAGAGGCGCTTCTTCAAATTGTTAAGTATTTATGATATTAGAAATTTTTTAATGAAGCAAGTAGATAAGAGTTTGTCGATGCTTTCTGCAATTTTCACTTCGAGTATAATCGCCTAAGATATCATGGATGCGAATTGGATTCGAGGTGATTTCTGCAATTACTCGCACGTTTTAAGGATTGGTGAGAAGGAAAGCTTTTTAATTGGATATTTAAGATAATCGGATACTACAGATGTGCTTATCTTTAGATTTTATTAGTATGGGTGCTAATTAAAAGTTTGTAGATGTTTCAAGGTGTATGAAATATAAATATTTCTCAATTAATTGAAAACAGTTATATCAAGGATTTCATAATTCTTTAATCAATAAACTTTCTTTTATAGACATTAGACATAGATATTTTCAACTCTTCAAACAAAAATTTACAACGATAAATGTTTCTAAAATACTGCGAACATTCATTTGTTAATATTTTTTATAACTTTCAGGCCGGACTTGGCAAGGGGGGATTTCGGGGGGAATCCCGGTGGGCCGGTATAATTTTAACCAATTTGGGCCGTTTAACTTGCAGAATTGGATTGCTTCCTAATTCCTCCCTGAAACTTTGAATTTTCTATTTTTTCTTAGAATTTTCGATAAATAAAGCCCAAATTACAATTTGCAGCAAAAAATGGTTAGAGGAAATTTTGTAGGACGTTTCAAAAGCTTGTTTTTTTTTAAGTTTTCATTCATGCGTGAGACTTTTTCCCATATTTTGCATCGTTGGGTTCAAAATTTTAATTTTTAATTTTTCTCATAGTGTTTTTGATGAATAAAAAAAATATCAAGTATTATCAAAGAATTGCTGAGGAAAAAATTACAGAATTTTATTTTTAAAAAGCTACAATTCTCCTTTCAAAAGAATTTCACGCTTCTGATGTCGTCTTTTGGCTTAAAATTAGAATTTTCGACTTATTCGTTTTCGATGCATAAAAACCAAAGGACGAGTCCTATCAAAAAAGGTTTAGGATAAAAACTGTAGATATTTTCAAAAGCTTCACTTAAGATTGGAATATTCGATTTTTGGAAAACATTTTCGATGGATAATACCTCGGATAATACCATAACCGATGGTGAAGAAATGCTAGTTAACAAGTCGTTCTTTCATTTAGGACCCAAGAAAAGTGTGCGGGTGCTCGATTTGATCCGTTCATTTTTTCGAGAGTTATCTTTTTTCAATATTAATCTGCGTCATAAGCTTTCGGAGTTAAAATATTTATAACATCGTCAGGAATTTTTTTAAATCAAATCAGGAAAACACGTGTGTTTTCATTTTCTTTGAAATATGACGTATTTCGTCGAAGACGTGTGCTCGTGAACGCCTGATAGAAACTGATTCGGTATAGGATTATGGCATATTTGATTACTGTAGTCTGCGTGTTTGAATGTCGCGTGCATAAAAAGTATACATAAAAAAGTATATAAAAAACATTGTTCGATTATTAGTTAATCCAATGAAATAATAATAAATATTACTGTACTTGTGACCACCTTTTCTTCCAACTATTTTTCATCTATTTGTCACCTACCATTTTTGAAATAGATTCAATTATGTAAACGAGGAAAAGAGCGGATGAAAACATTCAGAAAAAAGCCAAAATAGAATATTGGTTGATAAAATTCTTCATAACAATATAAATTTTTGATATATGATTATAAGTCATGATCAATTACAAATCTCGTTACAAATTTGATACAAAAATATAATATATATAATATAATATAATTTATTTATTCATTATTTAACTAATTCTTTTTCAGATGGGAAATCAAATTTTTAAATTGCTAATATTGTCACTATATTTTTACATTCTCATCTTAATGAGAAGGTCAAATCTCCACGTTTTGAGACCCCCTGAGCTAGAAAAAACTTTTTTTACCACTACTGTCTGTAGTCTGTCTGTAGGTACGATAAATTTCGAAAAAATGACATTTTTTCAAACACTAATAGAAAGGACATTTTCGTTAGCCAGCTATGTTTGATCAAAATTCAAAATGTTAGAGCATTTTCAAAAGTTTTAAAATCATTTTTTTTCGAAACTTCAAAAATTCTATGTACGGCAATTCGTAGTACTCAAAAATCTGAACAATTTATCCCGAAAACTTTTTTTTGATGAAAAGAAAACTATCAGAGTTATCACATTGTCAAAATCCAAAAAAAAACTAACGGAAATCGTCAATTTATGCCAAACAACGCACGATATCAAGAAAAGTCATGAAGAGAAAAACGTTGCTTTTTGCAAGCCCTACAAGATCATCATAAGAACTTTTTGAATTTTTTCGAAAAATAAAAAATTTCAAATTTTGACCCCATGAAACATATAAAAAATCAAAAATTCCATTTTGCTTTCAGACTTTGCAAGATACGAAAAAAGATGATTTGGCAAAAATTATCCAAGAAAGATCTACAAATTTTTGTTAATTATTTTTTTATAGGACGCGTAGTTTTTGTTTTAATCGTGAAAAATGACATTACAAAATAAACAAAAAATCAAATTTTTACATTCTCGTCCTAATGAGAAGGTATTGGTTCTATGTAAAAAAATGTATATATCATCTATGAATAAAACAAACACCGTTTGACCAGAAACGGAATTTTCTATTTGTTAGTAGCATTTCCAGTAAGTTAAGCCAAAACTGTTTCTTAAGCAATTAGGCGTTTTTCTTTGGACTTCAAAAAAGTGTGTGGTTATTGTAATGAGAATGTATTCCTTAAGGCCGATAGAGTCTGAAGTAAGCAAAGTTCCTTTTAAAATCTAAAATAAAAAAAATTTAACAATCACTTAAAACGTAGAGGTTTTGTCTATTTTATAATATTTTCAAGCAAATTTCTTCTTTTTATCTAAGCCGAGCACGATGTGCGAAAACCGAAAAAAACCGAGCGCGAAGCGCGAGATACAACCGCGCGCCCTGGGCGCGTTCAAACTTGCGAGTGTAGCGAGCCGCGCGCGCAGCGCTCGATGAGAATGTGCTCGCGAAGCTGGCAGATTTTTTTACATATTGTTGCACAAAAAATTAAATTGCAAGACTATTACTCCTTAAATTTAAGGAATAATACGCGAGTGAAGGCAGAAAACACGTATCTACTCTTTTTTTTTGTTTGAACAAGATACTGAGGGAATAAATCATTTTCAGAAAAAAAAATTTCTAATTATAACTTTTTCCCGAAATCTTTCCCGAATTGAAATTGACTTATTCTACTGCATAATTGAATTTCAAAAACATTCTGTTATTCAAAATTTATTGAAATTAATCAGTATTCATTACAATTCGTTTCTGAAAGAATTTCCATTCGAAATTATCTTCCTCTTTTTAACATCGTTCTCAATTCCATGCAACATCTGTTTTACCCCGGCTTTTCTCGCCCTCCGTCATCCTCGAACCTGGAAAAAAATGTAAACTCCTCTTTCGTCGGATCCGGCACCCCAAATACTCGTTCTCCAACGCTTCGAGGATCTCCTGACCCCCCGCCGTGGTTGCGTGGGTGGCTAGAGTAGCTAGTAGACATAAGGCTTTAGCCGCTTTAACTTTACTCGAGTCCACTTGGAAGACAGAGAGAGAAAGAGAGGCTACCGACGAAAAAGAGGCAGTTCCAGTAGTCCAAGTGAGACAGGGTGTGGCATTCGAGACTCGAGGAAAGGAGAGGGCCCCGGACCGTCCGCGTCCGACAGACGCCGCGCTGCTCAAGCCGGCCGGCCGGTCGGTTGCGCGGGTGGCAGAGGGAGGGAGCGACAAAGACAAACAGAAAGAGGGAGAGAGAGAGGAAGTCGAGGAAAGAGTGAGAAAGAGACGAAGGTTGGAAAGGATCGCACCGAGAAGCGGACGACAGTCGCGCGGCATGCGGCGCAACGTGCGTGCGGACGGTTCTGTTTTCGATGCGAGTTTTTCCAACCGCACCGCGAATTCCGTCCTCGTTGTGCACACCTCGCGTTCCACTGTTGTCCTGTCCCCTATCACCCTGATAGCTTTTTATTCTCTGTTGTGTAACTTCTAGCCCCTCTAACCGTCTGGCCAACCCCCACCTCAACTTACCTTCAGTACTCCTACCCCCTCCCCATTAAGAGAGCCGTGGCGGCGTTTTGCATTAAAAGTTTAATTCCCGTAAAGTCAGTGAGCCGAAAACACACAAAAAATAATAATAATAAAGTGTTCCATGCTGTTTCTGTTTTCACAGAGTGTCAAGTGAGAATATATATCTTTTTCTTTTGACTGTTTTAAGGCTTTGTTTTCATCCTCACTTTTGTTGTGTTTTTTTGTTTATTTTTTTAACATTTTATTAATTGAAACCTTTTTTTTTACCTAGTTGATACTTTTTGTTTATTTACATTTTACAATCAACCTGTTCAATGACATAGCACAGATACGCATTTTTACAAATGTAAACTGTTTTATGCAAGTTAACAGATACATTTCATTGCAATTAATGTTAGCAATTCAAAGCCTGGGGAAACGGATTCATGCCAGCTTCAAAATATTTCAAAGCAGATAAGTTGAAAGCGCAAAAAATGTACTAAAAAACCAAGAAAGGAAGTTAGCAAGAGGTTTGATTAAAATTGTAAGCCTCTGCTAATTTTCGTATATTTATTTTAAATAATAAGTCAGCGAATGAAGTTAAAATGGAGATGATTACGTTTTGTGACTGCTTTAATCGATATGGAACGCAGGATTTTTTTTAAGACTCCCGCCTACGGCACCAATCCAGGTGCTGCCACCAACGATGAAATCATCCTCATTAATAACAACATAAATTTTTACTTTTACCTCCTAGCTAGAGTTATAATTTCAATAATTTAAAATCGGGGATTATTTCAAAAACAAAATATGTATCCAAAATTTTTATGTTTTTATAATTTTATATCACTTTAAATCTTAATTGATAAAAATTTGTCCAGTCAATTAAAAAGCACATGTTTACTAGCCATACTTATAATAAATTTTAAATCATTCATTCAATAAGCATATCCTTATTAATAATTAGCAGAAAATGATAAATTCGCTATAGGATTATTACTAATTCACTTAGGTAAAAAAATCGTCACTCAAGTGAATTGGTAAGAATATTACTATTAATTAGTCAACTTCTACACACTAATTTTTAGTAACATTTATTCATTCAGATTTAAAGAGATACAAGAGGTGAACTGGTAAAAAAAATTTGTTATGGGATTGATCTAGGAAAACATCTGCGGGAAATCGTATGGGAGTGATCTCTTAGATAGTATAGTAAAAGTATGGGTCAAATATTGAAGTATGGTGGAAGTATTGCTCAAGTATATCTGAAAAGTCTAGCTGCAGTATAACTTAATAATAGCTATAAAGGACAGAACTGAAGTTCAGAGAAAGTATGACTAGAGTATATCTTTTAAGTATAGCTCAAGTGTGTAAATTATATTTAAACAGGTCTAAGGTATAGGAAAAGTAGGGTTATAGCAGGAATAATCGTCTTATTGGTTATGGGAGATGATTGGTTATCTGAAATATACATGAAAATAGAGATCCAGTTCCAGAATCATGATTATCACAGTATCAAAGAATATATTGTTTGTATCCTCTGAAAGAAGTAACATGCAATTAAGTAAAATATTAGAGCATAAATTGTTCAACTTTATATTATGAAAAATTCAATATTGAATATTTTACCTGAGTAACAATTTGATTAAATATTTTCGGGATTATAATCTATGTTTAGGAATCAAATTTTCTGGATCTCTTCCCAATATATATATATATATATATATATATATATATAATTTAAAAAAAGTTAAACAACCACCGCAGGGTACCACTAAGAGCAACTGCCATCTAAAAAAAATGTCAATAGCCCCCCCAGTAAAACCGCGGTAAAATACACCTATGGCCACGTCTCACATCCGTGAGATGGGTGGTCACAGGGCACGACGAAATCACAACGACAGGTCGGCGAAACCCTCGTGTGTCTTGAGAATTATATATGTATATCCTCTTGTTATGATTTTTCATGAAACTCAAAAAGGGGGAAGTTTATTTACTACTCTCAAACTGATTTCACACAAAAGTAAAAAGTGAATTTTTGTTGCAGGTAATTTTCAAGTGGATAAAGTTGCATTTTTTTGCATCGAAGCAAAACAAGATTTAATAGAGTTGACATGGTAACCATTTCCCGCATGTGGTGGGTAAATCCTAACACGTAAAGTTAATTTTTGTTGCAGGTAAAGATTGCTCTGAAATCGCTTTGAAGATTACATCTTGTTTTTTCTGTGTCCATAAAGAAAAAATGACAATAATTCTTTTAGAACTTCAAGATCTTAAGGATTTTATTAACCCGCTTTTGCGTCATAATCACGAAAAATATTCAAAGCCTATTTTCCGATACTTCAGACATACTTCAGCTATACTTTAGCTATATGTACTTCATCTATACTGTTTCAATGTACTTGAAGTATGGGATTGTCTCATTGAATATAAATTTTTTATTCATTAGAAAGTCAATGATGGATAACTCCCATATTTATGTTTTTACTCGGGATACAAATGAATTCAGGTATATACACATGTTATTTTAATTCTTTCGAATTCCTTTAAATCCCTTGAAGTCTTTCAAATTCTTCTGGATTCTCTTTAATTCCGTTTGATTTAAATTTCATTTGATTTAAACTGAGTTCAAAGTCAACTAGAATAAAATATACTGAATCAAAACTGATTTAATTCGAAATTAACTAAATGTAAAGCAGTGAGACTATATGTATGACTATGTATTTAAGGAGACTAGTATCTGTAACAAGCGGCACCAATATATAATCCTGAAAACATTTGGATACCACAAATCAATCATGAAATACAAAAATGTTAAGCCCTTCAATTTAGCACATTTTGCTATTTTTATTTGCTGTTTTCCAATAATAATGACGTAAAAGGCTTTAAAAACACAATTTCGGGCTTTTTACGTTGTCAAGATTGATTTTCATAGAGACGGCTGTGCTGAAGTTTGGTGTTTTTATTTTTCATCAAGATTTTATATTCTTGTAATTGATAATATTAGAGTAAAGCGAATAATTTACGATGAAGTGATGCATATTTTTGCATAATCCTCCTAGATTTGGCAGATTTGATGCTCTTGGAGCGCCTTTTTATCACAGAAAAAAACAAAATGTCATTTTTTTACAGCACTTACAGAGTAATATTTACTTGCAACAAAAATTAACTTTACGTTTTAAAAATTATCCACCATATGGGAAATAGTTTCCATGTCAACTCTATTAAATCTTGTTTTGTTTCAATGCGAAAAAATTCAATTTTATCTCTTTGAAAATTACCCGCAACAAAAATTCACTTCTGCTTTTCTTTTTAAGATGCGTTAATTAAAAATTATGTCTTTAGTTAATTTGAGGTCACGTTTTGCAGCTCCGATCGGCTTTGAAAGGGATTGGAATTTTATTGTTTTCGCTACCTAATCGGGGATTCAAAAACGAAGGACAAAAACGTCATTCTTAGAGATGAAAAATTCTCAATACGTTTTGATGCAAGCCTTCTTACCGGTCTGCGAGTATATTATTATCCCTATAAAATATTAGGCGAAAGTGATATTGATGTATTTATTTTTTAAGAGAGGATTTAGTTAATAAAAATCATATCTGCCACTTATATAGAAATATTTCTAATAAGACGATGGATATTTTAAATTTGTGTCAAATAGGTAAACGGTTGCTATTTCTATTAACGCTTCTTCTGAAAATCAACATGATTGATTTTTCGAAAACCATTGTAAAAACGAAAAAATTTCAAAATAAAAACGTGTAATTTTTTCGATATGAATAGATTTATTGCTAAGAACGGAAATTTGGACAATATGTAGAGGAGTGGTGGCGAGTGCGACAGACATAAAGGAAAATGCTAGATTAAAATTCAAATATAAAGTAAAATATTGTAATAAAATATTTTTTGTTCAGGCTAATATCTTACCAGTGCTCTATGCATGTATATCATTTAATTGAAACTCATTAAAACAGTTAACGAATGTGTTTTTCAATAAGTGCATCTGTGCCAAGTTGTCCTATCTTGTTTGGTAATGTGGCGCGTTTCGATTTCAATTCAAAATTGTTGAATAAAAAACAAATTATGAAGGAAAATTAGTAAAATTTGATAAAAATTAGAGAAATTCATTTACGTTTAATATTACTAATATATTTGAGAGATTAGGTCTGCTGAAACTACAAGAAAACAAAATTTTAATAAATTTAAATTTAGAATTTAAAATTTAAAGATTTTTCGGGTTT
>CAKNXH010002387.1:749564-784045 GCA_932178445.1 Andricus quercusramuli | reverse complement strand
TTACGCTTTTCTGAACTATTTCCGCCAGGCTAATTTCATAAAAAAAAATTTTTTTTTTTTTTCATTTCGTTCATTTGAACGTTCGGAACTTCAGGTACATTATTCTATAATAATGTATCCTACTATAAAATGAGGGCCTATTGCTAAATGCTGAAGATAAAATCAAATAAATCGTTGAAATACTCATTTTTTTATACTTAACATATTTTTACCTGTTCCGAATATTTTGTGGAGTCCTTTGAAAGTCTTATTAAGTTTTGTGGCCGATGTTACGTCACCGAACCCACACTGTCTGAACATTAGATTGAAAATGTTCAAAATAATATTCTGGCTTATATTTTTAACCGATTAATTTTTTTTTAATGGAAGCTTGATAAATTATGCTTGAGAGATCTGTGAGAGCCTATTTTTAAAACAAGTTGATCAATTTTTTTATTCAAGTATAAACCTTGCAAACATTACAAATTTCAAGTTTCCGATGCATCAAAATTAATTAACATTCAAGTATAATCGATAAATGCAGATTCACAAAATACTAATTAAACGTTTAAAATAAATAAAAAAAATTTTTATTAACAAGTGTATTGTTATGAATAGGAGTCTGAGAATTTGTAAAGAATTTGAATAGTAATAAAGTCACTTTCTTCTTCAATCCGATTTGAAGTCGTGTACAAGCATTTTGAGAATGAATAGAAGTATATTTCTTACTTTCATAAACAAATGCAGAGTTTAAGCAATTTTGGAAAGTTTGAGGTACTTTTTTAAAATTTGTTTCAATTTTTTTGCCGGTGATATTCCGAAGCATAACATTGGCAGTTTTTGAAAGATGTGATTGTTATAAACAAACTCGCAATGTAGGTCAAATAAAAATTATGTGCAAATTCGTAACATGATCTATTTTTTGAACCCTTCTTGGCTAGATCTTTATTTCTGATATACGGGCTCCTTTTCTTCTTCATTTAAAGTCGATCAATTTTTTCTTCAATATTCGCATTGTGTTATATTGAAAAAATTCTGTATATGGGTAATTGTCAAATTGAAGGCAAACTTCAAGTCCCAGTAATTTAACATTAACTTAGAAACTCTTGCTGATTTTTTTTAACCTTAATAAACACTTATTATCATCCCCTATAAAATGGTCAGTTCTTTTTTCTCATTGCTGTTCCTATTCACATTAATTTAATATAAGAACACTGGAAACGTCATTACCGTACGACGTCCCAACCTCACTTTGCACAAGGATAGACTGATTTTCTCCATTTTTTTAGACTGTAACCTGAAAAACGCTTAAAGTATCAAGGTTGTAAACTTCACATGAACATAAATTTAATGTATCAACATTTTTTAAGTCAAGCAAGTAACATTTGAAAAGCCTTAAAGTCTGTCCCTCAATATTTGCCATTTCAGACGTCATTACCGTACGTCTTTTTTTCTAGTAAAATATTGTAGTTACAGTTGAGTAATAAATACAGGAATATTAGGCGTATCGTTCAATACAAGATTTGATCAAATTTAGCTTATAATATTAACTCTGTTTTTTGTGAATCCGATATTAAAACTGAAAAGTGCATCTTGACAACAAAAACGTCATTCCCGTATGTGCCTTAAAAACCATTTTCAGGGGGGAAAAAATTATAAAAACCATTTCGTTACTAGCTTTCCGGTGTTTTCTTTCATAAGTAGGTGACTTTTTATAATTAAAATTTGTTATTTTCTTATAAACATTAAAAAAGGTTAAACTTCAACATTTTTCTTACATGATTACCGTACGGTAAATAGAACGGCGTACGACTGATTATATGTACGTGCGCATGGGATCATTATTATTCCTTATTTTCATAACTGCCCCTTTTGGATTAAAAATTTTTACATGTGATAAGATTAATTTCCGTTATAAAATATTTAATTCCTAATAATAATATAATTGCCACTGTAGGTGCTAAAATTTGCCCACAATTTGACAATCACCCATATATAAGGCGTAAACGCATCCAGCTTTTAATTTACCTACATTGTGAATTGGTTCATAGCACTCACACTTTTCATAACATGTCAATGTGCTGTTCCGTAATATCACTGAAAATCTAATGGAAATAAATTTCCAAAAAAGTATCTCGAACCTTAAAAAATTGGATAAACATTGGACTTGTTTATGTCATTTGTTTGCAACAACCCTTTTTTTTATTGAATGCCAATGTAAAGCTCACGAATCTCACTGGAAAACCCACTGAAAAAAATTTCCAAAAAAAGGTACCACAACTTCAAAAAATTTCTCAAACAGCAAATTTGTTGATGCAATTTGTTTATAAGAATGGCATTTTTCATTAAATGTCAATGTACTGCTCCGGAATATCACAGACAAGCCACTTGAAACAAATTTTCAAATAAGGTACCTCAAGCTTAAAAAAATGGCACAAACCGCGAATTTGTTAATGCTATTTGTTTGTAACAATCACATTTTTCATAAAATGACAATACTACGGAATATCTCTGGTGAACGAATTAAAAACATACCTAAAACTTAAAAAAATTACACAAATCGCGAATTTATTTGTATCATTTTTTGTATAACAATCACATTTTTCATAACATAAAACACATTCTCATTGCAATACTCGCACTTCGCGCTTGATTTTTTATATGTATCTATATAATTCTCTATCAAATTATGCAATCACAACAATTAATTGTATATGTATACACACTCGTATAAACATTTTCTAATCTGACTTTGGCTTAATCTTCATTAAAATTACTCTTAATATCTTTTACGAGAATCGCTTCGCTGAGAATTCAAATTTTCGATTTTTCAATAGCAGTTTCGATGTTTAAAAGAAATACCGTGAGTGATATCAGAAAAAACTTGGGCTCAATTTCGCAGGTCTCCTTAAAAGCAACAATTGGTTTTCTGGACTTTTTAAATGTCGTTTGCCTGTAAATAGAATTTTTGATTTTTTTTGTTCAAATCGTTAGGACGATTAAAACGAAAACTGTACGTCTTATCAAAAAATCGTCTCAAATAAATTTTTAGATCTGTTTAAGCTGAATAATTTTTCCTCTCAAAATTTTTTTTGCGTATTTCGCATAGTAGCTTTTCTAGAACATGGGATTTTCTATTTTTTTAAAGCGTTATCACAATTAAAACAAAAACTATACGTCTTACCAAAAATGGTATTGAGTAAAATTGTAGATCTTTTTGAGATTAATAATTTTTCATCCAAAAATCTGTTTCATTTCTCGCATATTTTTTCTGGAAAATTGAATTTTTGATTTTCGCAATGCCGTCATCACGAGTAAATACAAAAATATTCGTTTTACCAGAAAATAGTCGGAAGTAAATTTGCAGATCTTTCTTGGATGAGCAATTTTTCTTTTGAAAATTATCGTTTTTGCAGGATACAGATAGACATATAGAGACAGAAACCTTCGTAAAAATGTTTTTTTTTCTGCCTCAGGGGATCTTAATCGTGGAGATCTGGAGAAATAATGAAAATCGACGAAAACGATAACCTTCTCATTACAACCGAATGTAAAAAATTCAGTTTCGAAATACAACGTGAAGTAACTTCCTTAATTTTTAGCATTTTTCAGAACCCTTTGGAACTCGAATGCTTTTTACATAGCACGATAATATAATTTTTGTTCCCTAGCACAACTGACTGCCCCACGATAAAACTTACAGAACTCATAAACCACATTTATGCCTTCCCGTGTTAATAATATGAAAACAGTGAAATAGTCCGTATTTTCAAAAACGGGTCTTTTATTTTTGTATTAAAAAAACACCATTTTAATTTTTTTATTTGGATTCTTCTTCACTTGCTTAAAAGCTCATTTTAAATTATTAGTGCAATCAGTTTTATGTTTAAAAAATTAACAATGATCAACAAAAAACGAAGACATGAAATTAGGAAAAAATTTGATTTCAAAATCCCATATTTCCGCCAATTTTTCGAATTTTCAAAAACCATTAATCATGATTGTCATATTTTTGGTTCAGAAAAAAATGCACTTATTGTTGTATTAGGTACGTAACGTAAGTCCAACATTAAATTGAACTTATGTAATTTGTGTACTGTGAGAAACTTTTTGATAATAAGCCTACTGTAGTAGCTCTTCGATATTCCACTATATTCCACCTTGAAAGTAGGTTTCTTGCTCGGATCTTATACGCTCTTTCTTTGTACTATCTGCGTATAATGTTTTTCCTCTTCTCCCTCATCGATCATCCATACGAGGAGAAGTTTTCCCTTGTGACGCCTACACCATCCTAAAGCTTTGTGCACATTCCTTTCTTCCAAATGCATTTTCTCTAAATCTGTAATTTATACAAGAACAGTACGACCTCTCTGTCTGTCGGTCGCTGTTGTCGTTGTTGTTGTCTGTATACCGGATAACTTTTGAAAGACTAATAGGATTGGATTGTGCTTTGGCACACGCCTTTAGGGACCAAGAAGAAATATCGAGTTCGTTAACCAGCTATTTTCGATGAAAAAAAAAATCATTTTTAGTAAAATCATCAAATACAAACAATTTTATTTTGATAAATTTCTTCTGTGTCCCACTTTTTTAAAGAGGTCTTGATTTTTTTTGTCTAATTTTTAAAATAGTGTAACATCTTTTTATGTTAGCCGAACCTTTAGGAATTTGAAAATGATTGAGTCCAGACTAGATTCTTAATTAAGAATTTTGAAATAGTTTGAGTACCAACCTTTCAAAGAAAAAATGGTATGATTCGTTTCGCATTTGCACTCTTCAGGAACGTTGTTAACTTGAGTCATAGTGTAGAAGGATTTATGTCTCGACAGCATGTTAAAAAGTTAGATCCGGACCGGTCCTTTAACGATTCAAAAAAATTTGCGTGCGGAGCGAAACCAACACTTTTATGGTCTTATAAGTTTAATCTAAAAGGTCCAGATCCCTAAAAAACACTGAACGTTATGATTTTTACATTTAAAAAAAGGGCAACGTTCCACTGTAAAAACTAGAGATCTCTTTTTTTACGATATCATTTTTTTCGTGTCCTCTTTTTGAAAAGAGAAATATCATGCTGTTACTTTCGATGTAAAACAAATGAATCTGGGTTCCCACCAGTGTACTTATTTTAGTACCACTCCAGACTGCAAGATTTTTTTTTCAATTTTGACCACCCCGCCCACTGCTCGACCCCATTTATGAATAGGGTTTTTTTTATTTATTCATTTTCGTGGCTTATAGGTCATTTACTTCATTTATAGGTTACCGATCCATTACTCATGAAATTATTATTTGTTTGAACCATTTTTTCTGCGATCAATGGGTCAATTAGGCATTGTTAAAAGCAATATTGTTTCAAATACCTTTTCCAATTGCATAAAAGAATGGAATATTTAATACACGATTTTTTCAAAGAATTCATATTTGTTCAAATAATGTTTTTCCCCAAAATGCAAAGTTTCCATGACTTATGATGCCAAGGCGGTATGTTTCAATATTAACCGATCTGGGTCAAAGTGGTGGCGGCAGGAATTTTTTCTGTCATAATGGAAATGATTGAGGAGGATCGCTGCCCTTGGTGCTCACGAAACTTTCAGTTTTATATGCAACAAAATTATCGCTCATAATTTTCTTCATGAAAGCACGTCGTACGCTTGGAGTTGAGTTTATTTGTACGGCTTGAGATAAGAAAAATTGTCCATTAATCCCTCAAACTTCCCTCAAATTGTTGACAAATTTTTCATTTAAAAAAAAAACAGATTTGTCACTCTCATTCGGAGCCTGATTTTTAATTATCCTTGAATAATTTATTATTGAAGGTAACGAGAATTAAGTTTTTGAAGCAAACAAACAGATATTATGGAAACATATAAAAGCTTTAATAATAGCCTAGCTATGTTTTCTCATTTTATAGCAAAAATGCCAGAAATAATGTTTTTATTTATTAAAAATTCGAAGTTAAAGACCAGATGACTCAATTACGAATTAAAGTTCTCTGAATGAACATCTTAATTAATTTGAATTTTCAAGGAATAATTATTACGAATAATTTCTTTCTACGAGTAATTGAAAATATTAGGATACATATCATTTCGCTTTTACACATAAAAACGTCAAACGACCTAATATCCTTTTTATTAACAATTTTTTCTTTGTCTTTTTTCACTTTCTCCTTAGGTGATCGTATTGACTGAAAATTCGTTTTACAGTAGAAGTGTAAAAGTACTCCTCAGAAGATGGATGGGTGAAAAAGTGAGATAAAATATTTACTCACTTGGACATACAAATATTCAGCATATTCATAATATTATATATAATATTCCTAGGACTGGAAAAACTCCTAATGATAATTAGATATGTACTGGTCAATAAATGGCGTGCTCCTGAAATACCACAGGTACTGGCTGTATTAGCTTGGCATCTACTAGTTTTTGGCCAGTAGTGTGCCTGTACGAAACATCGTTACAGCTAAGAATTTTCCAGGCAAATACTTTAAACAAACTGGCGCAGTACAGTAGTGCCGATACTAAAATTCCACCTGAATATTATGGTGGGTCGAAAATAAAAATTTCTGGAATTCGAAATCGCTACAACGCGAAAAAGTAGTCCATTAGGATCCCGAAAACGTATAATTAATTTTGAATCGATAGATATTTAGCTTGGTTACCCGCGTTCGAAAAAAATGTTAAAAAAATTGTTTGTTCATGGACTTTTTAAATTTTCTTAAGAATTAACACCTATGTGATTATGAAAAGAATTTTTTCGGGTACTTGAAAAATTTCCCGTGACAAAAAATGTACGAGGAAAAAAATTGCCAAGTCCCAGAAATTGAAATGGGAAATACAGCGAATTTTTAAAAGTTTGATTTTGGCGTTTAATGAAATTAACTTTATAAGTTGTGTTTAAAAATTTTCTGAGTCTGTATGGTTTTTAGCATAGAAACACACCGGAAAAAAATCGACGAGCCTCGGGAATCGGAATTTGAATTACAGCAAATTTTACAAATTTGGAATTTTGCTTAAAAAGCCAACCCATGATCAGAAAAAATTTTCAACCACACTTTATAAACATAATATCAATTATTACAAAATCGCCATTTACAAAATTCGTTGTGTTTCCATTTTCGATTCCTGGATCTTGTCGATTTTTTTCTAGTGTATTTCTAAGCTAAAAAAAGCCTACACGGTACAAGTATTCTGATCTAAAAATTATATCTATATATCTATAAGTGGGTGGCCAATTATCGTCATCTTGAATAAAGTGGAAATATAATGATTGGCCAAAAATTCTTTTACTTTTTTATAGACTGTATACAATTATTTGTCATTTTGTATCACGAATAACAAGTGAATATCATTTCAAAACCAGTTTTTGGCACCGGCATCTGTGTATTTTAGAATTCCGTTTACAGCTTATGCTTTTTTTCATTATTAAACTGCAAATTTTACTTAAAAGCCCAATAACTGTACCGCTTATATTTCTTGGAAAATGATTGATTAAAATCCACACCAAAAATTAGAAAGAATTTTTTGACTTCCAGGAATAAAAAAAAATATCAAAAACTTTGCAAACAAGCAATTTTTTAAACATTTGTTTCGAGCGCAGGTAAACAATCTGCACATCTATTGATTTCAAATTAATTATACTTTCTTCGGACCACAATACGCTACTTTTTGTGTTGTAGCGTTTTTAAATGCCAGAATTTTTTATATTTGACCCATCCTATGGAATATCTTGAGGACATCAAAAGAATTCAAAAGAAAGGGGCTGTGAAGTATTTCTTGGCCTTCCTCTTACCTCAAACTCTTCAAAAAAGTTATCTTTTCTTTTCAGATTGTTTGAATATCGTTAAAATATTCTTCAGCTAACGTATCTGAATATAGAAACGTAAAATAAACTGACCAGACATCCAGATTTGAATGCATTCTAGGAAAGGGTTAAATGTCCAGAAAACCATATCGAAAGGTGAATGTGCACATTCTGCCCCGGTGTCTGGGTCGGACGTTCGTTTATACGTTATGGGGGTTTTACGAGCGCTGAGCTGGATATTATGTCCCCTTTTTATATATATGTGGATGGCTCACATGTATATACTTGTGGCCCCTGGGCAGAGCATCGGGCATATTTGAACTTTGCGAATTTGCCGACGCCAGTGTTCTCGATTCTGCCGTATGACGGGGAAATGAAAAAAGTTTTATCGCTCTGAATAAGTCAAGCAGTGAGACAAAATTTGCACTAATTGCAAAATGGGAGTATTTTTCACTTCTTATATATTTAATTTAATCAGTAAAATAGATTTTGAAATAATTTCAATTCCAAAAAATTGATAGCTGAGATATTTTCTGATATTTCGTAAACGCAATCATATATTCATTCAAACCTATTCCAATGTTGAACTTCACTCTCACTATATTAATTGACTGTGAGTCACTGATCAAATAAAAAGATGTGATTCACTGATTACGCCATAAAATGTGAGTTCAAAAAATGAATTATTGACAATTAAAATTCAAATCAGTCCAATAATTCTTATTTCTTTATATATATAAACTGGCTATTTATTGTGTGTCTATATATTAGGGTGGTCCAAAATTTGTTTTCTAGTTTTTATGAAGACACCCCAGAAATTTGTTCGAATCCACAGAAAAATAATTCAATTTTTTCTGTTTTGAAAGAAAATGATATTTAGGGGTGCCATAAGTCTGTTTTATCTGGTCCCAAAGAAACCCCATAAGTGAAAAAATGGGTTTTGCCAGTTTTTCGCGGTAATTATGACATTTTCTGCGGTTTTTTCAGTGAAAATTATTTCCGGAACATAAAAGACCATTTCATACTGATGATTAGATGCTCACATAAATTGTTTAAACAATTTATTATGGTTTTTAGCAATTTTCTCACAGAATGGAGTTAGAAAGAAGCGGTTTTTTCACAAATTTCTTACTTATCATTGTTAAATAATGTTCTCTTAGAAAAATGCTACAAAATTGCAGTTTAAAAAAAAATTAACCTCTAGTGAAATTTTCAATTGAGATAAGTTAAATAATTAACTAAGAAAATTAATTGTTTAAACAATTTGTTCTTACTATTATTAATATTATATTTAAATAAATGAAAAGGCGATGTAAAGTTAAAGATTTCAGAAAAACCGCCACTTTCTAGCAATTATCTAAGAAAATATAGTTATAAACAATATTAAATTGTTTGAACAAATTTTTTGTTAACTTTAATTAATTAATACCACACTAAGTAAAAAAAAGACAGAAAGGTCAGAATTACCGGAAAACCGCAACTATCAGCCATTGATATAGATGAAGATAGTCATAAACAATAATAATTTGTTCACACAATTATTTTTGCTGAATCTAATTAATTATTAAGTCACGCCTAATGAAAAATAGACAAACAGTTGAAAATTTCAGAAAAAAGCAAAATTCTACCAGTTAAGGAAAGAGAATATTATTAAAAATTATAATAAATTGTTTAAACATCTATTTTGATGACTTGAATTCATTATCACTTCACTCCAATTGAAAATTGGACAACAAGCCAGAAATTTAAGAAAAAACCGCATCTTTCTACCATTATTCAAATATAATGTTAATAATAGTAATAGAAAATTGTTTAAACAATTAATTGTCTTGACTTCAGTTAATTATTCAACTTATCTCCATTGAAAGTTTGACTAGGAGTGAATTTTTTTTTAAACTGCAATTTTGTAGTTTTTTTGTAAGAGAATATTATTACCATTGATAATAAATTGTTAAAACAATGACTCCTGCTAACATTGATGAACTATCACTTTCCTCTGATTGAAAATTGGACAACAAGTGGGAAATTTTCGAAAAAACCGCGTCTTTCTAACTCCATTCTATGAGAAAATTGCTAAAAACAATAATAAATTGTTTAAACAATTCATGTGAACATCTAATTATCAGTATCTAGCGGTCTTGCATGTGCCAGAAACAATGTTCATTGAAAAAACCACAAAAAAAGTAATAATTAGCGCGAAAAACTCGCAAAACTCATTTTTTCACTTATGGGGTTTCTTTGGGACCCTATAAAACAGACTTATCGTATTGATATTCAAAAAGTGATATTCGATTCGTATTCTACGGCTAATTGTGAAGAGAAATGTTGAGTTTCAACTCGATTGAGATAATATTGAGGAATCTGAATAAGATTTACATGAACTTCTTTTTTTCTTATGGGAAATACGTGTTAAACTTCACGGGGCTTGCGGCACCTCTAAATATATATACATATATATATATATTTTTAAATATATATTGATGATGAGGCGCATGCGCACAATTTTCAACTTACAAACGCTATAATTATAATACATGTATTGCAATTTCGGCATTCCAATACCGCGTTTGCAATTTTGCCTTACGCTTGTATTGTAGAAGTGTTGGCGAATTCCAAACATTTTTAACAGTGCACAAACATTTTTCTTACAACAATTTTCTTAGATCGTAATTAGAGACAGGAATTCAAACAGGATCCTATATGGGTTCCCATGTTTATTCCCACAGAGGTTCCTATGTAGTTTACTAAAGTGGTGGCCAAATGTCGAGTCCCCTCACTTCTTTTGATTGCAGCTCGCCCAAAAAAATATTAAAATTGTCTAACAAAAAGCATCTGAAAGCTCGAGGTTTTCAGAATTCAACGATATGATCACTGTCATCCTAAAAAGTTTTTGTCAATAGTTAGAGGGCAAAAGATCCCAAAAAACCCGGGGCTTTCGGCCTCCTTTTATTAAGCGTCCACTTTTACCTGCTCCCAGAAAGAGGGCGACGTTAGGAAAAATCTAAAAAAAATCGCAGATATTTTTTCAACATTCTTTAATGCAATACGTTTTTCAAAATTCTGAAATATTTAATAATTTACTTTTTGAATTAATGTAATAATGAATGTTGTTCATGATAAAGAAGCTGTAACATGCTCTTTTGGAACGTGTAAAACTGTGATAAATGATTTCATTTTTAATTAATGTAAAAATTAATCTGAATAAAAAATATCTGACTGTAAGAAAAACATACCATACGGTAGTCCTTTTGATACTAAAAGTGGAAATTTCCTTGGGGTTCGTGGAAATATTAAGAAATAGTCCTTATGAAAGTATAAGAAAATTTCAAATTTTCATTTGGTTTTGTTAATTTCCTAACATCTCCGAATTATTCTTCATTTTTTCGTGAATAGTTCCGACTCATGCAGAATTTGTTCCAAATTTCTTCATGCCGAAGGATAGACAAAATTCCTTAAGTTTTGTAAAGTGTAGTTGAGCCAACTATTTCATTTATAAGATATAGTACTGATTATTTATTAGTTGGGACAACAATTATCTTAGTTGCTGGTACTAATTTAATAATAGTCACTGCAACTAATGGAATCGTTGCGCCAGCTAATAAAATAGCAGTATCAATTAATAAAATATCAGTACCATATCTTACTCACTAAATAGTTAGCCCAACTAACCATTTTTTTACTGTATTTAATTATTACCTAGAATTGCGACAAGATTTAACAGAAACAAAATGTTGTATTGCTTTAATTAGATATTACTCTACGCGCAAGAATGATCTACATACTTCTAATCCAAAAAACATATCTAATTAAAGAAAGTAAAAAATATTATTTTTGTATGCCCCGAATTATAGGTTGGATGAGACATTTTGGAAACACCCCTTGAAGCGACGCTTACCGTATGTGCACACCTAAAAATGTTGAAAATGATAAGTTAAAATTCCGATATTTTCCAATTAAAAATAGTGCTAAATATTATTATTCATGCCCCGAATTGTAGGTTGCGTGAGGCATCTTGCCGTTTTTGACATTTTTAGGTGAGCATATAATAAGAGTGGCTCTTTGGTGTTTTGTCGGAATGTTTCACTCAGCCAGCCGATAATTCGAGGCATACAAAATAATATTTTTGACATTCTTTAATTGACAAGTTTTGACATTCTTACCTGTCTGTTACATGTCTTAATAATGGCTGATATAGCCAAGGTTAGTTAAACCTCTAAGAATTAAAAATTTGCACTTATTTTTTACAGAATATCAAGTTTTTTCCTTTGAAATGATTTAAGCAATACAGAAGTCGAAAAAATTGGTTTCGTTCATATAAACGTTCGAAACTTCAGCTGTATCTACAGTTCTCATTAATAAGATATTTTACTGAAACTAATATGTATAAAAAAATTAAAATTGATTAGCATTTCGAACTCGAAAGTTCATTGCCTCACTACCCGATTCGGGTAGTGTTTCTAGGTGGATAAATACTACCATTGTGGGCCCACCACACCCCGACGGGTCAACAACACGCAGTATTCCCGAACGGTCACCCATCCAAGAACTAACCGCGCCCAACACTGCTTAACTTCAGTGATCTAACGGGAACTGGTGTTTTCAGCGTGGTATCGCCGTTGACGAAACTAATATGTATATTTGAAAAAAAATGAAAACTGCAAAAATCTTCGATTTAATGTTAATTTCATGCTCGCAACCGGAAAAAAAGCTGATCAAATTTGCTGACTTTGGAAGCAATGTCAATACTTAAACGCTACTCTGACAAGACTATTCAGTTAGTTGTATAATTGCATTCATTTGTGAGGCAAGAGTAAGCATGGAGATAAAAAGTGATTATAGCCTTAAGAACTAATGAGATCGATGCCCACAGATAAGGAGGTTAAATAAGATAATGGAGCTTTTTCTACGGTCTACAGTTTTCTGAGCTACTTTATAAAAAGAAGTCAGCTCCAGTTATCTACCCCATTATTTTGACTTTGCACAAAATAATCCCCATTTTTCATACGTAATATATGTGCCGTGTATACCAACTGTACCACGTTCATGTCCGGCTAAATGTTTTTATTTTTAAAACAATGTATTCCATTTTTACGTAAATCTGACGAAGAATGTATTCTTTTTTTACAAAATAGTATTAATAAAGAATCCAGTGAATAATTGATAATTCGACACAATTTCATAAGAATTTCATAACTTCATGTTAAAAAGTGACAAATGATTTTATTTTATTTTCAAAATTAATTTCCATAATTAGTAAGAAACAAGAAATAGTTGAATTATTTATTATTTCTTCTCAGCACAGTTATCAAGAATGTGAAAAAATAAAAATAAAAAATAGTAAGTAATATTCTAGACTTGAAAAACAGCGAGCCGATGCTATATAATACGCTGGCCGGGCGGCTTAGTTCAGAACGAATGCTCGCAATTCCGCGGGTCTTAGTAACGAACTAAACCGCTAGGCAGCGAATTAGGCTTCCGATTGCTTCGGCTCAGTGTTTTTAAAGTCTGAACTATCAATTAATATGTCGGATGTTTTCGAAATTCTTGATAACTGTGCTATCTTCCGGCCACTTGTACCAAGTCGCAAGACAAATTTTTTTCGGAAGTGTACTATGTTGAAAAATTCCTGTGCTGCTTTTTGATGCAAAAACTTGTTTTTGGAAACAATTTTGATAAAGGAAAAATGTTTTTCAACTAGAAGAGAGACAAATAGAAGAAACCAATTTATATCCCAATCACAGAACAAATCCACTTAATTTTGGTTGGTTCAAATTCGTTTCAGGTGGAAAGCGCGATTGGTGGAAAAGTGTTCGCAAAATGGCCCGTCCTACCATTTTCCGGGATTAACCTGAAATCAGAAAACCCACTCTTTCTCTCCCTTTTGGTCTTATTGTGACGCTACTTTTCATTCTGTCGCCTTCCATTTCCTTTTATGCCATTGGATTGCGATGGAATAAATGTTGGTAATTGTGTGCGTTACTCGACAACACTATGCACTGTACAGTAGAGTGAGCCGAAAAAAAACTTTTTCTTGAGTAGCGGATTCTAATAGTGGGTAAGACGAGTTGTATCAGCCCAAATAAAAAGCCATCCAAATAACTTGTTTTTTACAGAGTTAAAAGAAGGTTTTAACTTTAATAAAAATTTGGATTTTTATTTTCCAGTTTTATGGTAATATATTCACTGCCAAATAATGCACCTACAAATAAATTTTGGATAGTTCATAAAAACTGTTTGTCCACTTAGCAAAATCACAATTATTGTTTCATTGAGATAAGCAAGATTTTTTGGGGAAACAAATAATATTTGGTGCACAAATACTAAAAAAATGGTACCTCAGCAACACTTAACATATTTCTAATAGTGCTAGACAAAAATGTGCATGCACTTTATAAAATTATAATCAATTACTTATTGTTCAAGATTTGAATCACTGAAGGTTCACGTACTGGAAATCAGTGAAAAGCAGTGAAATGACAGAGAAAAACTCTAGTTTTTGTTCCGGCTTTTTGTAGCACCTTAATTTAAGCCCATGTTTAGACTTAAAGCTAGGATTTTAGTTCATGACATTCGCATATCAATGAAAAGGTATTGGTTTCATGTCAAAATTGACTTGCGCGGATTCCATCAAATCTTGACGCTTACTCATTGATTGAGAAAAAGAGAATTTTAATTCGGTGTCGTCTATCGTCGACGTTTTCGGCGTTCTGGATTTGAAGGGTAGAAATGCAAAAGGAGTCAAGCGCCATTTTTCACTTTTTTCAGGAGAGACTAAAAACATGTTGTAAATTCAGCGAGACCATTTAAAAAAAAATAAGAAAGTTCTTTCGAGATACTTTCATGCTCTATCGAACTAAAAAAAGTTTGCTCACAAAAAGCTATCCGGTTTCGAGAAATTGAATGAAACAGGTCACGTTTCGAGGTTAGATTTTGGGTCCGTATCGACTTTTAACATCTTTCAACATTAATTGTGGAGTCAATTTGCAGTTTAAGAAAAAACTAAAAATTTGAATTCTAGCTATTGAATGGACGAATTCATTTCCAAAAAGTTTGTTTTAAAAAAATCATACAGTTTCGCGAAATCTGAAAATCTAATTATGACTTCGAAATGGTGTAAAACTGACATTTCAACTTCAAATTAATGATGATAGCAGTAATAATTTTGCATATTTCCAAAAAATGAGGAATTGGGTTATTCAGTGCTAAACGGAAGGGACCCAATAGTAATTAAAAATAATTAGCCAGTGTCGAGAAAAATGAAATTTGATTTTTTACTTTGTGGTTAGAAAAGCTTCTCGGACTGTGAACACAAAAACATAAATTTTGAAAAATGATGCCCCAAAAAATCCTTTGGCAGGCATGTGTAATAGAATTTATCTGCTTTTTTTTAGCTAATAAACCCGATTTCAAAAATTTGGCGCTTGACTCCTTTTGCATTGCTACCCTTCATTTATCAATCGAAAATGTTATTTAAAAAATACAAACTTCCGTTTTCAGGAAAAATATAAAAAATTAACAAAATTTTAAAAATCGAAATTGTTTACCTTAAAATTATTTACAAATTTTCATCAGACTATTTTTTGATAAGGAGCATGTTTTTTATTTCAATAAAATAGAATTTCATCAGAAATAAAAAATTTAATTTTCCGGCTAAACTATGTAAGACACGTTAAAATAACACAAAGCAAAATTGTTCATCTTAAGAAGATCTAAAAAATTGTATGAGACCATTGGTTAATTAAACGCATAGTTTTTGCTTCAATTGTGAAAAATGTTATTGAAAAAAAAGAAATTAATGTTTTAAAAATAACAAATTTAAATGCATGGAAAAACAACACAAGACACAATAAAATGTTTAACGGCAACATATTCCACCGAAAATGGAAATCGCAGACCGAGGTTCAGAAAATATTAAAAAATATACATTCAGTATAACAGTGTTCAATTTAATATAGAAAATTTTGCATTTTGGACATAATATAATCGAGTGCGAAATGTGAGACACACGGTGGGAATTCATTCGTTAAAGCCGAAAGAGCTTTAACAGAAGAGGATTCAAAATTATTGGATAAATGTTTTTAGAAGTGTAAAATTCACCAGATACTTAAGAAGAATTATTAATAAAATAATAATTTAACAAGTGATACATCTCAATGTTTTGAACTTTAATTTTAAAATGTGTACACACAAAAGTGGGCGAAGTACACCAAGCGGAAAGCTTGAGGTAAATACATTATCGAGCACGAGGTGCGTGATGCGTCACAAGACATTAACCAATTTGAAATCCTTTGTTTGTACTCTCTTTAGATATGAAACCTCAACTTTTTTTTGCTCGGCTCAAATGATTCCATTAATTTCAGCATTTTCACGCCGCCCTACTCTCATTTTCTATAAAGTCTAAATTGTTAATTTCAGTTTCTATCACTTTCATGTATTTTACCCCGTAAAATATAAAAAAGCTAGGGGAGTTTGTTGAACTAAAGGGTAAGAAAGACGCAGGAACGCAGGCGCTTTGCCGAAAACACCCGAGTCAATAGCTATGACGCACGCACATTAAACAGAAGGTGAGAGAAAGGGAATAATAATTGGTAGACACATGCAGTTACGTGTCATTTTCTATTCTTAATGTTTTTTTTTTAATTTAAACTAAACATTTGATGAATTTTTCCTGCATGATTTTTGATTTTTTAAATTTATAATATACTAGGATCTTATAGTATTTTTATAGTTTGTCAGACAGAGGGTGAGATGAGTATTCTTATTAGTCATTCTGAGTATGGATTTTTCTCCCAGTTTATGAAGTTTTTCCCTGTCATTGATGACTCAAGCCTTTACAAATAAACAATTATAATAAATAAATATAAATAATTATTTATGATTTGAAGTTCTTAAAACTGAACTGCAAAGTTAATCATTCAAGGTGTAACAATAATGTAATTCCAATTTGAAACACTTCTGAAATTATATAGCATTAAAACTTGTTTAATTTAAAATACAATCATTTTTAAATTGAAACACAGAAAAGACTGGGGGTTAGATAATGTTGCAGCTCAAGTAAAAGTTGGCATCGCTCAGAAATAGGACTCTAATAGAACTCATTTTGAGGGTTTCTTTTTAATTCACTGTTATTCGATGATGGCAGCATAGAAAAGAAGATCTGCAGCGGATAAAAGTTTTAAACATAACCTTAAAAACTGTCACATCTCATTTTTGGAACAATTACCATTTTGTGTTCCTTCTTTTTTTGCAGCTCTTTTGGAACAAGAAATTGGTTCTAATAGAAACCCAAGTTTTTTTCTGGAAAGTCGAATATTTTCGAATATAATTATATATGTTTAAATGTTATGCAGATTTCAAAATTATGACTCTAATTTTAAATTTAAATTACACAAATGTAGAAAATTCAAAATCCTTAACGATAAAAATTTTTAATCGTTTTAATCTAATAATGTCTAATAAAAAAACGTTGAAATTACTAGCGCTTAACATTGTACATTTTCAAATTAAAGCCCACCTAAATTAAGCAGTTTGAATTTTCAGGCCTGAAAATTTCAAGGTCCGAAAAAATCTGTAAATTAGGACAAAACAACACTAATTTTTAGTATTGAAATATTTAACAATTTCAAACTCAAAAGTGTTAAAAGTGGGAGATTTTTGATCTTGAAGCTTGTAGAATTGAACATACGTGTTTGAATGTGTATTTGTAGCTTTTCGACTTGAACAATAAGGAAAAAATTCTAATTGATTAAATTTAACGTTTTGAACTCAGTGCCAGCCAAATTTTAAGAAATGCAATGTGCTTAAAATTTTGCGATTTCAAATATATGAATCATAAGAATATTATTTTTTTCATTTTCATGATCAATTGTCAACGCATTGATTCCTGCGGGCTAGCTGCAGCGCGCTTACAGTAATGCTAGTTTCTTAATAAAATACGGAAGTAGTCATCAAATAAAGAAATAGGTCAATAGTTATGCAAACTTATGTTTGAAAGAATTTTTTAAAGAAGAGATTTTTATTCATCAGAATATTGAAACTTTCGATTTCTTCTTTTTTATTAAACTCTTGATTTCATTTAATCCAGAATATTTTTGAATTTGGATAATTTTTGATCTCACCAATTGCCAAGAACAAAGGCATTGTTCCGAACAATGCCACTTTCGTACGCCGCTGATTCATTCTTGTTCGATTATACGTTGTCAGTAACTTTCTAGTTTGTATACAGACAGACACGACGGAAGAATAAACGAGCAAACGGGAGACCGACTTTAATTAGTAACACATGGGCTGCGACTTTCGACCCCACAGACCCACATCGATTGAATCTGAAAAGTCGAGGATAAGGAACATCAGCTTAATATGTGCTGAAAAATGATCCGGAATAATATACAGAAAGATAAGAAATTTTTTAAAACCGAGTTCGAAACATTGAACAGATTTCATAAAAATTTTCAAAAGAAGTATTATTTTCAAACTAGCCAAATATTGTATAAAATGATGTAAATGAGATTTCAAATTTTTTTAAATTTTCATCACAAGTACATACTTAAACAAATTTCTTTTCTCGTTAAGTTCGAAAAAGTGAATTTAGAATTAATTTTGAAAATCCGCTTCTAATACGGTCGGCGAACAACGCCGTAACTTAAATCGATGGAAATGAAGTTACCACGGTGAAGAGTATATCCACTTCGTTAGCAAAATTACCATACTCGTGAGAAAACTTTGCTGGAAATTCATACCTTCGCTTATTAATTGGCCAACTTAATTTGCAAGTTTAGCTTACAGAGCACAAATTGAAACGTGACACCAAATCCCATTCCCGTTGAAATTCGTCAACGAAGATTAATAAGAGTATCCTGATCCTAGAAAGATCATGAAGTGTAATTCAATTTTGATCGAAGTTGAAAAATACTATGTCAATGTCTTTTTGTTTCATGATAGAGATGTAACTTTTGTACATACCTCTCTGAAAAAATGAAAATTTGTGATGCTGTACTTAAAGCTAAAAACCGTGCAATCCTAAAACGAAAAGACTTTCACATTTATTCGATTGTCGATTTTTAAATATGGTTAATTTACATATTGAATAATCATCCTTTAATATGCCTGGCTGAATCGTGAAACTGATTCAGGCGCGAGAAAAAAAACTCTTCAAAATTATAGTTGTCAATATGTATAATGTATGTATAATGTATACTATTACGAGTATTGTGACGTACCTACCCGCGAAATCACAGATCAAAGTTTGGGTTTCGAACATAAGGAGCAGCTAACGTAGAGTAGAGAACCAGATATATTGGTAAGCGAATGGTTGCTGCCTTCTTCAACAACAGAAGGTACGATTAAAACTATTTCCCTGGATAGATAGGAGACATTCACCTCTAAATGGTACCAGTGAATGATGCTTATTGCCTCAAGTCTCTCAAGTGCTCGCAAACCACAGTTTACGCTTGGACTCTTGATTCCCCTACCCACTTTTTTAGTCTATTTACAGAGTAGGTTAGGTTCAAGAGGTAAAGGTGAAGACAGGTCAAGTAATGAGAATTGCGGTTAAAAAGATCAGCCAATGGAAACGGTCCTTTCAAACGACCTTGCGAGGTCGTTCTCCACATGTTAGGTGAATAATTATATACGGAGTATGAATTATATGACATATCAAGCTTAAACAAAATCGGCTTGTAGCATTACGTAAGGGTGCTTCCGGTTATGGAAATTGCAGCACTATTGGAAAGGATACCCAAATGTTTGACAGCTCATTCGAAAGCTTATATGTATCCTAACCAAATCAGTTTCATTCGGACCTCAAATTCCGAGATTGAACTGAAGCTTCTTTTCTTAATGAATCCAAATCAGTTTTAGGTCTAACTATAAGGATTTCTATCTGTTTGAATGAGACCTTATTCTAGGACGGCAGAGAGGCTAAAGAAATTTACCATAAATTGCCGATCCCGAGATTTTTGGGTAGCTATGGTTATTTTCAGTAACATTCTTATCCCGACCTACTCTAAGCTGCTTTGCACATGGTTTAACCAGACAGACGCAAGGATTGGAAACGTTTTTTCGGGCTAGTGTTGGATTCATTCGGATTGAGAAGAATTGAGAAGTTTGTTCGGGTGTGCCCCTGAGTAATTCGAATGGGACGCACGGACAGAAGATTTAAAGTTAATTTCGAATTTGTATTTCCGATTCATTCGTATTGAACTTTAAATGTACGCACTGATTGAGAAAGATTGAAAGTTTGCTTCGAATTGATTCGGATTAAATAGGATACAGCTTGCCGAATAGTTCGGTATAGTTCGGATTGGTTCCGAATGAATCCCAATTATTCGAAACTTTCACCAGGAAAATTTTCGAGTGGTTAATATGTATTGTGTAAGTTACAATACAGACAACAAAAATAAGTTAGTAAAACATTTGAAATGGGCTTGCAAGTAAAGCATTTGAGATAGGATTGTATGAAAGTTCTTTTGCTTCATCTATAACTTCGAGTATTAAAAAATTGATTTTTTCATACATGCCGAAATACGCATGTGGGTGTGCTCGAATGCGTCACGTCGGGACGGCGTTCGCAGTCTCGGCACATGTATATGCGCCGGCGCTTCCTGCAGTTAACGACCTCGATCGCATATAAATGCCCAGTTTAATGGTTTCGAAGTAACTCAGAAGACCTGCTACCTATTGCCAATCGTAAAAATCTTTCTTTTTCGCAAAATATATGCTGTAGTGACAAATAAAGGAAACGGACTTCCGTTTTTTTTTTTACTTTTTACATGGCACAAAAATGTTGAAATTGAACTTCTTGGAATACGCCTTACGACCTATCTAGTGAAGGACCAATTTATTTTGTACATTTAAAGTATTTAAAACCTGAACAACATTCTATAGAATATTAATTTTCTTTACCATATACATGCATGAGAAACATATACATTAAATGGAAACGTCTATATAATAGAGCAGGATCATATTTTTGAAGATTGATCTAGCTAAGTGCAAAAAAGAGATAAAAATTAAATGTTGAGTGAAAAAAAAACTTATTCAAGGAATGATGAGAAAGGTTTTAATGAGTGTTAGAGTCTACTCTGTCTTCATCCCTCTTTTATTCTCATTTCGTCCTCTTCATTCAACTGCCCCTTATAACGAAATCGAGCGTAACAAGCTCAGTGAGGCATGAGTTCGCAACCCATTCTGAGAAAAGAGAGCGAGACGACCTACAAATTATTATCGTAATCAGGGAAAAATATGGAAAAACGAAAATCATCTATATGCTTTATCATAAGAAACTTTTTTTAAACAGAATTTTATCTATAAAGTTTCCTACGATGAAACAAAGTTCACAGTTCATTATATCCCCACTGTAAATATAGATAAAAGTTAAAACTTCTATTTTTGTGTGTGAAAATTGTAGTATAGTGTTGAAATACTATTACCTTAACCCGCTATTTCTATTTCAATATGTATTGATTAAAGAAATGGATTAAAATATAAACTTAAATCGAGGCGTGCAGTATACATGGACCACTCACTACCTACGCAAAGGTGCCATAAAAGTATCGACAGCATCTTCGCACATGTAGTATAGGTGATTTTATCGCAAACAAGATTCTATATACAGGAAGACCTCCTGTATATTACTCTCCAAAGATGAAAGCAAATCATTCAACTTTTACTTGCGCAATGTTTTTTAATCATAAATTATAATGCGTCTTGTCTTTATCTAATAATTGCAAAAGCGGCCTTTCTAATATATGGATTTTTATTTCAGAAAACTATATATATACTGTACTGTAAGAGATGCACTTCAACCTTTGTTCACACGGATACAAAAGATTACATTTTGCATGAGCGCTTTTGTGGCACTTAAAAACTTTTAGGACCAGGTGTCAAATAATTTTTTATATTTTTTATGGAGGTACTCTGAATCAGTGTTTCACTGGAAATCGCATTTCGGCCTATACGTAAGTCACTTCAATATGTTTCTAAAATATTGCAAATTTATTAAAAACATTATTGAGTATTATGAGTGGAAAACAAAGAGCATAACATTTTGTTTCTTTATAAATGTTCTATGAAAGTTCAGTTTCTTCCTTTTGATGTCTCGCACATCGTTTAGAAGCAATTCTAGAAAAAACATATTAAAGATTAATTTAAACGTGTACTTAATTTTGTGAAAACAAAACTTAAACATGAAGTAAGATATTATATCTTTGAAGAAATATATATAATTTTAGATTTAAAGTGCATTCAAGAATATTAAAACAATTTTATTACTTTAGGTTAGTTATTCAAAACTGAATTTTTTAGTGGAACCGCATATAGTGGAATCTCATATAAACTTGAGTTTAAGCTCATTCTATATGAGATCTAATGAAATTTTCACGAGTTAAAATGAATTTATTTTACTTTATCAAAACTACTTTTAAAAGACGATTGCACAATCTTCTATACTTTCTTTGGAAATCCGATATAGTAGCTAAAATGTATTTCCGTGACATATGATATAAAATAATTGTAAGTCTAACTCATTGATATCATTTTATAACAAATTTTGCATTAGCTTTTGCGAAGTTCTTTTCGCACGTGTCAATTATTTCGCACGCAATATCTCAGTTCGTGCTTCTCTTCCAGAAAACAGCTTCCATTCCTCCTTCATTCGTGATTTCTGCCCTTTTCATTATCTCATAGTCATTTATTCTTTTTTATACGATTTATCATCTTGTCTCATTGCGAGGTTCTTTTGTTCTTCTAATTCTTGATCTAATCTCAGGGACAGCTAAAACTAACTAGAGATCAGAGGTGAATGTGTAACATATTGGGATGCAATCTTAATCAACTCTAAATTTGTATAGTTTTGTCAAATGAAATCGGCAATGAATTAACACAGCAAAAGCAAAAGCTGTATGTAATGCATTAGATTAACGCAAAAATGATCAAAAATTCTAATCCTCGATTTTCATTGCTGACTGCAATGATTCTTTGTTTGTGATTGATGTGGCACCGAAATATTATGATGTAAAAAGAAAAATTCTTTCGCGTTTTAAGCCAATATTGTAGCACATTGTACAGAGACACCTTTCCTTTGTGGCTTTTGTACCGGAAATATACCCAAATAATCCTGAGCGATTGAAGCTAAGCGTGGAAACCTATATCTGCTTTCTTGCCACCAAGTTAAGGGATTAATGCTGAATGGTTCCGCAAATTTGCCTTTCCAAAAATTCTTGGATGTCAAAAACAATTGTTGTACATATTTTCAATCCTAGCCTTATCGTGTTCAATGCTCACGAAAGATTTTAATGAATATAGAATATGAAATGTAAATCCATTGATACTTACCTGCCTTTATGCCTATCACAAAAACACATTGTCACACATAGAATCATAATTCCTTCAAATATTTTGTACGTATTTTCAGTAACTTTTTCCTTTCCGAAAATGATAGCTTTTCGAATAAACATCTCTTCATAGCAAACACCAAAAATCACGACAAGAATCACGCCAAAAATATCGCAAAGAAAAACAATAATAGCGAGTATCATGATACAAATGCGTAAAATAGGCAATCACGCGAGTAGCAATTGCTTCTGTGCACGTTTATCATACGCTATTTTTTGTAACAACCATTTTTTGTTACATGTATTGTGTTAAAGTATTTTGGTCCAATGAGGATTAGGTGTAATGGTGATTATGTGAATAAATTTTAAGTTATTCGACTATTCGAAAGAAGGAAAAGTATGTCAAATGATAATTGGGATAGATGACAAATATCACAAATGTCAATTCAGAAATGAAAATAATATAATATGTTAGTTCGGATAAATATAAATTAGAAAAAAGGAAATTATTACTAGTAATAAATAAAATGTCAAATAGAAATTTAGAAACGTGAAAGTTAAGGCAAATATTAATTTTTAAGAAATACCAACTAAGCCAAGTGTTAATTAGTGAAAATATAAATTGGACGATATGAAGAGTCTGAAAAATGTAAATTATGGCTAATGGTAATTCGGAAAAATAAAAATTATGATAAATGTTACATCATTTCGAAAAATGAAAATACAGCTTGATGGCAATTTGGAATAATAAAAATTAGAGTATACAGAAAAAAACAAATGGTGAAAAGTGAGTAAGGTAAAAATGCTAGGCATGCACAAAAATGAAGATCGGCAAAAGAACAATAAAAGCTCACTAATTTTTCATTTTAAAATTATTGGTCTTCATTTTTACATTCTCATCATAATGAGAAGGTATTGTTTCTATGTAAAAACTGACTTTCGCGGATTTCTTTAAAAAAAAACTCCGCGTTTCAAGACCCCCTGAATGAAAAAAAAAACGGTTCTACAATGGTTTCTGTCTGTCTGTCGTTGCCGTCATCGTCGTTATCGTCGTTGTGCCTTAGTTATAAGTTCAAATTTGCTAAGAACCACTTTATGCTAGGATGCGTATTTTTAGTTTAAAACTTAAAAATAACATTGAAAATAAAGAAATTAAATTTCTGGAAAAACGACAAAAGTTGCAATTAAATGTTTGATAACAAAATTGCTTTTTATAAGATGCGCCATTTTTTTTAATCGTAAAAACAAGACAATTAAAATATGTATGTTTCAATATCAATGCATATTATAAATTGTAATAATATAAATTTATTGAAATGATACATTTTTCAGGGTCGTTGAGAACAAAATTTAATACAAAATGTGAAACAAATATTAAAGTAATCATGATAAATAAAATTTGTATTTTATATTGCAATGTCTCAATAAGCAATCCCAGACCAAGGAACATAAATGAATGTAATATACATTTGATATAAAAGTGTCGAACTTAATGATGAATATATTGTGGATGGTGAAGAGCGAGAACCAATGTCGCGCGCCCTAGCTGTGCTCAAACTCGCGAGCCACGCGCGATGAGAATGAGCGCGCGCGGCGGACAGATTTTTTTACATGTGAAGATTACTCTAATTACCAGTAATTTGGAAAAATTAAAATTGGAGAAAATTTTCTGTCTAGCACAATGAGCTTCAGTAAAATATTAACAAAAATTAAGAAAGTAGAATTTGCGTAATACGGATGCGCCTCTATCGCGCAAATAAATGAAACGCTCCATAATAAAGTTCTGCATGTCTTTTTTATTCTTAACTTTGTGAAATAATTTTGTATTGAGTACGCGTATGCTATCGCGGTATCGAGTACTAGCGGGGATTTATCGTGTTTCGGCTCGGTAAAACACTTGGAACTCCTCAGCTCACTTCGTAAACTTTTAATTCTCCCTCCTATCGAAACAATCTCGCTAGTTATATTACACTCATGGTCTGTGGTACCGGAAATGTTTGCTTGTTCAGAAGACGCCCGATTCGCGGATGTAATCGGAAGTTCGGAACATGCAAATACAACGTATAGATGGATGTAAACGGATTTCCAAGCATAGAGAGAATATTCACCCAAGGGAACCAAGGCTCTGATACGAATTTCGCCACCAGTTGAGTGAAATGATTCGCCAGCAAATTTTCTATCTTCCTCTCAAACTCGTCAGATATCGCCGTCGTTTTCAACCCACGCGTTGAATCGAAATAGGTCAAAACAAAAAAAAATGAGGAAGAGAGAGACAGGCAGATAACAAACCCTTGTATGAATTCGTAACAACCTGCTTGCCGGCGTTCTCGCATCCTGCAACTTTATCATTTGCAGACTAATGATAATTTCTGGTTTTGTCTACAGTACCGAGAATTGCAAATATAAAAGTGCACTGCTTGATTTTATTATTGTCTAATTTTTCAAACTTTCGCCATGAATGTAGGAGGATTTCTTTTTTTAATTAATCAGAAGAATTTGAAACCGCGAAATGGACGGGGAAAAACACAATGGAATTCTTCAAAAAGGCTATATTTTCTTTTTTTTATGATTAATGGACCTACGTTTAATTTTGTCCCCTAATTCTATTACCGGCAATTCACAGTATTGCACTATTTTAGTTAGCAAATTCAAAATCAGGAGATTTTATAATTAAATAAATTTTACACAAAAGTTCCAGCCACTGGCGATGTGCCAAGTAGCGGGAACGTTTTCCTAATGTGTAAATTATTTTTGACCGACGGTGCTTCCTCTCAATGTTTAATTATAAAATTCTGAAAAGTTTAGGTAGCGCTGATGCCCTTTTTCAAACAAAGATCATTTACATGTGCGCTGATGGCATTCTCGTAGTTTAGTTTTGTTTAAAAGCGGGCGAGAAGCCCCTTGGAGTTCCCCTGGCGCTCAAGCTATAAAGCCTATTATGCCACACCCTTAACTATTCGCTCTTAGTAGTTGACCCCAGACCTTTTGGTGAAGTCTAGTATATCAATCACTGATCGCGTTATAATTTTCTGAGGTTCCATAAAATGGGCCTCAAGGGTTTGCTGCCTGAGCCTAACTGAAGCCGTGCACTGGAATAAGACATACAGGGATGTTTCATCATCCCGGCCATATTTTCTTCACTCTGTCGTAGGGTTATACCCCATTTTGTGCATATGCTAGTTCAGGTGGTTATACCATGTAAGCATCTGAACCACTGTCTTTATTTCTTCCTTGGTTAAACCCAGAGTTTCCCTGGCTCTGCCCATCCTGTACGTATAGCCCAGGAAGGCTTTCGCCTGTCGACATTCTGGATTTGTTTCCAGTATTCCCGGTGCTTCGTTCGGGTCCAGCTTTTGATGGTCATCCGGATGCAGCAAGACGCTAGTCCCAGTACCGGCTCCGGTCCTATGTTTTCACTTGTTGCGCCGCATTTTGCCAACTGGTCCCCCTTTTCGTTGCCCTTGATCCCTGTCTAACCAGGGATCCATATGAGAGCCGCTTTATTCTTTTCTGCAAGCTAGTTCAATGCCATTTTGTATTTCCAAACCAGTTGTGATGTTATGTCTGGTTTTCCAAATGCAGTTAATGTTGCTTGGCTGTCTTAGCAGATCGTAATTTGCCTGCCAGCAGCGTTTTCTTCTAAGAATGTTTCAGCACAGCGAAGGGCAGCCAGCACCTCCGCCTGAAAGACATTAGCATGTCGTACGAACAGGACCGCTGTCCCCATCCTTCTCGTGCTGCCATAGATTTCTGATCCTGCTCCTGAGCCTCCCTCTCCTCTGGAGCCATCTTTATACCATATTTCCCCTTGTAAGAGCAGGTTACCATTTTCTTTCCACATATCCCTGATTGGTATACAGACACGGAAAGTTTTGGTGAAGTTGAAGCGTTTTGTTATTTTATCTTGCCCCATCTCTAGAATCGGCAGTGTGCTGTTGTCGCTTCGCAGCCTAGTGAACCTAGTCCCTCGAGTTGGTATATCTACTCTTGCCAGACGGCCCATCACGTGAGCCGATTTTGCAGTTATCCATACATGTAGGGGTTCCTCACAGAGCATGAATCCTATCGCCGCTTTGGGCGTAGTCCTTATTGCTCCCGTCAAAACCCTAAACGCTAGCATTTGTAATCGTCGCAGCTTGTCCTGCATCGTTTTAAGTATCGCCCGTGACCGTCTTACCACGGCCGCATATAGAAGCCTTGGTTTAAGGACAGCAGATTCGAGCTATGCTATCATTTTAGGCCCATGACCCCACGCCAACCCAAAGGCTCTCCTGCACATCCGAAAAGTCATGTCAAACTTCCTGCATTGGGTCTCCAGGTGCTTCGCCTAGTTCAGTTTTCTATATAGGATTACTCCCAGATATTTGACCGAATCTGGAAATCTCAGTCTCCAGCCACACAATACAGGAGCATCCAATTTCGGCACTTCATCATTTCTTGTGAAAATGACCAGGCTGGTCTTTTCTACATTTACCGAGATCCCTGAGCTAACTTAACAAGGCTCTATGATGCGCAGCGCCGGCCTTGTAAGATCCTTCAACGTTTCCAGATGAGCTCCCCTGACTAGGATTACAAAGTCATCCGCGTAGCCCTGGGTATAATACCCCTTCTTATTTAGCCTACGAAGGAGGCCGTCCACTAATTTGTACTGCAGGAGGAATGACATGACACCTCCCTGTGGGCACCTCCGTGGCGCTATTCCCCTGACTAGACCTTCGCCCCATATGGTTTCGAGTATCCACCGACGAAGCATGCTTTCTATCCACCTTAATAGCTGATTCGTCACGCCACACCTCGAAACATCTCGACAGATTACTTCTGGAGGTGTATTGCTGAAAGCACCCTCTATATCCAAGAAGGTGCCCACAGCATATCCCTTCTGTTCCAGCTGCTGCTCCAATTTTGTCACGAGACCATGGAGCGCGGTTTCTGCCGAGCAGCGAGAAAGTTAAAAGCACCTCATCCCTGATATATCTTTCGAACAGCTTCTCCAACGTCTTCAGAATGAAAGACGTTATGCTAATTGGCCGAAAATCTTTTGTAACAATGTAAAATTTCTTCCCAGGTTTGGGAATAAAGACCGCTTCGCCATTCTTCCATGCCGATGGCACGTGTTTTAGGCCAATGCTAGCCTTAAATAATGTTGTCAGTGAAGGGACGACGGAATCCATGCTTTTTTGTAAAAGATCTAGATAAACGCCATCTGCCACTGTTGATTTAAAGGGACATAAGGAACCTACTCTCGTGAATACTAGTGAATGTAGGAAAGTTAACTAATGGTTTTTTATGTTAATAAACAAAGAAAAGTTTACTCACATCATTTGGAAAGATAATATTATAGCAAAAAAATTAATATTTCACCAACATTTTTGTTCAGTGACTTCGGGGTCCGTAAATGATGAACAAGAGTTAATTTCCATCAGACGTTTTGGCGCCATATATGGACAGTGTGAACTATGCACAGTGATTTCTTCTAGAAAGTTGCATAATAGATTTGTTATAAGTTTTTTGGCATTGTTGATTTAATACGCGACTTTATTTAATTTGAATGAATGTTACTTGATTCAAGGAAACTTTATTTAATTGAAAAAGTTATATTCCACTAAATCCATAAAAATCAATTATTTTGTTTAAAAATTAAAGAAATCGTACTTATAAATGTTTAACTTACGATGATCGTTTAGAATTTCCAAGGGCGTCTGAATTTGAGGCTCATTTGGCATCTTGTGTAAATGCAGCTGTTTAATGATTGCGACAACTATGACAGTGACTATATACTCGGCAACATTTGACCCCGTGGGCATATCTCGTCCTCTAGACCGTGGGGGAGATGTCTTTTGTCCGGGAAGAGTGGAGGAAAACGAGATTAGTCACTGGCTGCCAATCGTAGCTAACCTGACTCAAGGGAATCAATCCACTTCGATCGATCTGACTCTGTCAATTAACTGTTATAGCTTGTTAACTTTTGCGAGCTTGTAATGAGCAGAATAGAACAGAAAAGGGCCATTCTAAATCCACAGTTGATTTTTAAAATGTTGTGTTTATGAAGCATTCCAGGTCAAATATCCCAACCGGAAATATGAAGAAAACCTCCAAGTAATTTTATAATAAAATTGGATAAAAACGCTGCAAAAAGTTGAACATTATATCGATTACAATGATGACAATTGCGTGTAGCATTTTTATCTAATTTCAAAATTTGAAAAAATTACTTTCTCTGTTTCTCTGAGCGAATTCTAAAAGAGATCAATTGCGCAAATGAAAAAATCCACATCCCCTAATTCGAAAAGCTCAAAAAAAATGTTTTTTTCCTACATTACCATCCAACAGGAGGACACTCATCAGGCCAAGTTTCAATCTGACAAAATCGATCAACATCTGTCAACATCAACTTTCAAATTAGGACATCTGACGTGAGATGCCTCATCTTACTCAGAACTGTGATCTTTATCATTTTGTTCAAACTTAAAAAAAAAAGAAAAAATAATAATATTCTTGTAGCCCTATACATTTTTGTTTTGGCAGTAAGACATATTTGCCGTAAAGTGCTTTATCTTCCTTCTCAAAAAAATTTAGCTCAAAGTACTCTTGAGTGAAAAACACACACCCTTACTCAGTCATTTATGTATTTTCACGGTTACCATTTTTTCTCTGAATCACCAGATGATTCAGTGGAAGACGACTACTTGGCTGCCCAATTTTTTTCTTTCTGATGACTGTGGTTTAGTGTAGTAGTTCACAGGGATATGACGTCATCATCCTGTCGTATTTTATGGCGCCACTCACACTCGAAGCTGTAATTGCTTCCTTCGGTAATTTTGGACACACTCACTCCTACCAATTGTTACCGTGTCTCGCCTTCGTCTGGCTCGAATCGACTTTACCCACTTTCGTCGAGAGGGTATTGAGCCTTTTTAGCTAGAATGGACCCTTCATAAATAGCAATTTTTTCAGAAATTATCAAAGTACATTTCAATCGAAGGTGTAAGTGTTTCAAACATATACAGCTTTTTTCTTCTGTTTTAAATTCTTTTCAATACTATCAAATTCAAAATTGAAGAGTTTTCAGAGGTTCTAACTAATTTTTGGTTCCATATGGAAAACTCCATGCCGATATCAAGCGATTTATTTTCAATTCACACATTTTTTTCTGTATATGAAGATAAATTTAATTCTCGAATGTTTTTCGTGCATAAACTGATTTCAAAAGTAGAGTTGTTATTATTTTTACTACTTTTAAAATTTGTTTGTGGCATAGGTTTTAATTCGAAATATTCAGTAATTTTGCAAAACACTATGTTTTTTTTTGCAAAAATTACCGGGAAATATAGAGATATAATGTGATTTTATTATGAATATCAATTAAAATTGTTTTCTAAAAATTGTGAAGATGTATGAAGTGCTCTGAGGTCTATTTTTTGAAATTTTACCACGTCCAGTGATAGATTTCCAAACAAACTTAGCATTTTTTTTAATGTGAACCTGAAACCCCTTTAAATTTTCCTCGACAACTTTTCAGAAGAATATGTATAATAGATTATAGTTCAATTAATTAAATACAAAAGGATGGCGGTTTTTCTGAAGATAAAAAATTCTCACTTTTTTACACGCAATACGAAAAAAGTTTACAAATGAAATTTAGTCCTATTTAAACGCTCTAGAAAAGTTTCTTATCCAACCGAAAAAGGGTACAACTCTGATATTCAAGGAATGGATTGGCCCAGTACGTTTCCAAAAATCAGCATGATCGGCTTATTAGAGACAGTTATATAATAAGGGAAAAAGAGAGTGAAAAAGGAAATAGTCAACCAAACCAACCTTTCACTCTTTTCCTTGTTCTTCCTCTGGATTTTTTGTACACACAGAAAAAGTAGATTTTACTTACTGTTTTGGAAATCTTTTTACATACTGTTTGTATTAAATAAGTTGTTGTTTCTTTGTTTATATTGTTTCAATAACAAAATATACAGATTCCAAAATAAAACTCTTTATTTTAAACATTTGAAAAAATTTAAGAAGCTTTATCTCCATGAATTTTTTTCCCCTTGATTTCTTTCATGATACAGAACTCTCACATCATCTCAATCAAACTCATGCCCAGGTATGCGTTTTTGTTTAAAAAGTACACCATGGTATTTTTCGTTTCTATTATAATTACCTTTGTGTTCATCTCTCCTAATTCCTATGAGCGTTCTTCTTTCCTATTCTTATTTTCTAATATTTCCTGATTTTATCGTTTTATAACTTTTGAGTGGAATTTATGAATTGCATGTGAACCGATTATACCTAGCAGTGAACCCAAATCCGTTACAATTTTCCCAAAATATAGAAAAATAGCTATCGTATTGAATCTATTAAAATCTCTGCTCTCTTTGTTATTTTGATTCTTATTCTTTCGTTCTAACGGATAAATTCTATTATTTACGTATTTTTCAATGAATGACTAATATCTGACCATTAATTTGCATGTTAAGTATCGTTTTCCTATAAAATGGTCGAAATCAGAGCATTATTGGTAATGTTTCTTTTTTTTAAATATTGCTTTCTGTATCCATCTCGCAAGTGCCTTGGTGTGCCTAACTATGTATAATTAAAAAAAAAAGTTAAACAACCACCGCAGGGTACCACTAAGAGCAACTGCCATCTGGAAAAAATGTCAATGGCCCCCAGTAGAACCGCGGTAAAATACACCTATGGCCACGTCTCACATCCGTGAGATGGGTGGTCACAGGGCACGACGAAATCACAACGACAGGCCGGCGAAACCCTCGTGTGTCTTGAGGACACGAAGCGACCCAAGGATGACAGCTTTCTGCATCCATCTCGCAAGAGCCTTGGCATATTTTTGGCACGCGGGTATGGCTTTAAGGTTACGAACCAGCGATAATTTCACACCTCCGAGAGCACCTATCACAAGAACAATCACTCGTACCGAATATTTTGGGTACAGTCGAAGCAGCTCTCTTTTAAGGTCTTGATATCTCTCCTCTTTTTCTTTCTCCTTTGCAGTGATGTTGTATTCGGATGGAGCCGAGAATTCGATCACGAATATAGTTCGTTTCTCGAAGTCTTGGAGAACAATGTCAGGCCTCGAGTGCGCAACGGAGACTGCTGCCCGAAAATCGTAGTTCCAGAAAATCTGGCACTTCTCGTTTCGGACAATTGACTCTATTTCCCTTGGAGCGTTCGGCAGGGCAGGGTCGCGACCAACACCGTAAGAGCAACAAAGGTGGTAATAAAGTACTCTTAGGGCCGCATTATGTCTATAGATATACGTTGTTCCTGCGTGGGTCGGACACCCCGATAGTATGTGTTCTAGGTACTCAGCGTGTGCATGACACGCTCTGCACCTATCACTGGGAACTTCTTGACATAAAATGCGGGCGCGGTATGCTAAGGTGGAGATTACACCGTCCTGGCATGCGAAAATAAAGCCCTCTGTACCTGAATTGAGCCCTGATGATTTGAGGAAAGCAAAAGTTTGCTCCTTCGACAAGGACTGTTTTTCTACATTTCTGTGAAAGTTTCCGTGCATTTGCTTGTCGAGTAGCTCTTGGTGAAATTTTCCAACCTCTGCTTTCTTTACTTCGGCTTTTAGACGTGAAGCATCTAGATGGAGTAATGCACTTTCCTCACTTCTGATGTTAAAATTCAGGCCAAGGGTCTCGGCAGCTTGCTCCGCGGCTTTGTAAAGGAACGCCCCTTCGCCAATCATCTCGTGGTTTCTGACCATCTTTAGGAGAGGATCTCTGCCATTCGCAACGATGTAAGCTGTACTCAAAACAATTCGGTTATGAAGACACTGGAGATTCAGAAGTCCGCGTCCGCCTTGCTGGCGTGAAATGTATAATCGCGGAACTGACGAATTGATATGCAAGCTTTTATGCATATGCATGATCTTACGCGTGGTGACATCAAGGGCCTTAAGCTCGTTCTTCGTCCATTGAACCACCCCAAACGAGTAGAGTAGAACCGGGACGGCAAGCATGTTAGTCGCAGATACCTTGTTCAACGCCGACAGATTGGAAGACCAAATCTGTCGAAGACGATGCTTGTATCTGCTTCGGAGAGACTCCTTCACTGATGTTACGTCCTGAATGCGGCTTTGAGGCACGCCCAGGTATGTATAGGTCTCTCCAGTGTTAAGATGTCTAATAACACTTATATCCACAAGCTCAGGGTCCTTGGGAACGCCAGTAATCTTTCCTTTCTTCAAATGAATTTTGGCACACTTGTCCAAACCAAAGTCCATCCCAATCTCTCCTGTGTAGTTCTTGACGATATTTAAAGCAGTTTGAAGTTTGCTTTTACCAGCGGCATAGATCTTCAGGTCATCCATATAGAATACATGAGTGACCTTATGCTCACGCTGATTAGTGTCGCCACAGAGGTATCCAGGAGAATTTCGTAGTGCAAGAGATAGAGGCAAAAGTGTGATGCAAAAAAGCAAAGGGCTCATACTATCCCCTTGAAAGACGCCCCTCTGGAAGGTGACGTTGTTCGTCGTCAGACGATAATTCCTAGATGAGATGGTAAATCTAGTTTTCCAAAGAGGCATCAATCTCTCTATGCATCTCACTATGTGTGGATGTACCTTCAAGCTTTCCAACAGACAGATGATAAGTCTATGAGAGGTTGAATCAAAAGCTTTCCGGTAGTCAATCCAGGCCATTGACAGGACGCGCTGATGGACTGTAGCGTCTTTACAGACACACCTGTCAATCAGCAGGTTCTCTCGACAGCCTGCTACACCTTTTTTCGAGCCACGTTGTTCGTACATCTCTCGCCATACAGGCTCAATTCGTCGAACAATCCTGTTGTTTAGGACAGCTGTAAAGATCTTATACAGTGTGTTCAAACAAGTTATTGGCCTGTAATTCTCTGGTTTGGACAAGTCGCCTTTTTTCGGTAGGAGTATAGTGCGTCCTAACACTAGCCACTGCGGAATGGGCATCTCCGACTTTAAATATGAGGTGAATATGCGGGCCAAATGTTGGTGTGTAGAAGTAAACTTCTTCCACCAAAAGTTCTTGATACAATCTGGTCCAGCACCGGAAAAGTTCTTCGTGCCTCTAAGTGCTTTTTTCACCTCTTCGGCAGTGACTGATGGGCACTCCTCCTCAGATTTTATGAGGCTGTCGCAAAACTCCTTGAAGCGGATGATATTGTCAGTATCTTCCTTCAACTCTAGTGTTTTCGGGATCTTGTACACCTCTCTCCAAAAAGTCTCTACCTCCTTGGGCTTGGGAGGATTTTTTACAAAAACAGGGGGATCACTGAAGAGGCGCGATGGGTCAGCGAGAAACTGTTGATTCTCTCTGATCCATCTCTCCCTCTTCTGTATCCTCCTCCTTGCGTCAGATA
>CAKNXH010002387.1:730401-744564 GCA_932178445.1 Andricus quercusramuli | reverse complement strand
ACTTTTTTCATATCACACGAAGTACTTTACGTATCTTCTCTATTCCTATTCTGATGGCATATTTGCTTCCTTACACAAGTTTAGCGACCCGCAAAGTGCTTTGTCTATCATTTTCGCTTGTATTTGTCAACTATTTCGAGTCTTCTCATTCTTACAAATTCGTGTTTTGCAATAAATATGAATAAATAATGATGTTCACTAACACAGTTAAACGCAGCTTTCTCTAACGAATCCAACGTTAACAAAAACTCATTTTTAATAAAAATATCACATAAATTTAAAATTCGGTGTGCAAGTGATTATATGATTACAAGTGTTTCCACTGTGAAATTTCAAAGTGATTGCAGTGTTTGCAAGTTGAGAACAGAGTGGTGACAATCAACTTTGTACACCTGTTTGCAGAATTCGTGAACACCTGGGACTTTGTGTTCTTTTTATCTTGTTTTCACGACTGTTTGTAACTAGTAAAAACCGGCATAAGTCCATTTTCTGAGAGAAATTTTTTGAAATCCCTTTCTTATTGCCAAATATGAATTGAAATGAGAGTTCTTTCGCCAAACAGTTTTTGTCGATTTTCTCAGTTCAATTGAGATTGGACTGATATATGTTTATAGCTTGGACGGCAGAATGAATACGTTTTTATGTCAACTGATACGTATCGTATAGTAAGTTTTACTAAACATATTAAAGTCTGTTACGTACCGCGCAGCAAATATTTCTTCAGTGTGAACTACCTCATACATATATTCAATTTTTCTGAAAGGAGTTACAAAAAGCATCACGCTCTCTACGTCCGCGTCGAACGTTGTCGTTTTCTGCACGGTTCATTTACGTCAAAACGAGCACTCGCAATATCATGAAACACTGATTAAGGTTCATGGAGCGCGCATGTTTAGCATCTTTGCACATGCATATAAACGCGAAAACACAAGGGCGAAACAAAACATGTCACTGTGTCTATGCAGTTATTAAAATAACAAAAATTATCAATTAATATCTTTATTAAGTAAAGTACGCTAAACAATTTCAAACACCAGTATAGAAATAATAGTATTCTTTTTTAACATTTTAAATAACCAACGTTATAGCAAAGTTAAGGTGAGTTGAAAGAAATATATGAATGAAAAACAGCCTTAAAATTTTTTCGCATTTCACACAATATGCCCAATTTTCAGAAATTTTAATGGAATCCTTTTTCGAGCATATACATAGGAGAACATCTCAGTTTTGTGGATCTCATAAACCTAAAATTGATTTTAGAAGCTCAAAATATATTCTCATCAAAATATACCTACGAAAATTGAGAAGGCTTCAGCAAATATCTTACCTTCTATTTTTCACATTCAAGAGGTTCATAATAATTGAAAGTCCAAGATAAACTAAAATTAAAAGTTCATCAAAATCTCTAAAAATGAGATATATGCGTTTCCAAAACTCTCAGAATATCGACTTTTGGAAACTTATTTTTCCCCAGCAAAAGCTCAGGATATTGATCTGTCTATTTCAAAACATTTTATTTCGCATTGCTATAAAGAATGGTGGGAATGTGTGAATAAGAACCTAAGTTAAAAATATACAAAAAAGCTATAGAAATACAATAAGAGCTCGCATGAGAAAATGTATGGACGTAAAAGAAGCTAAAGTTGTATTGCCTGAAACGAAAGACCGTGCATAATAATTGGCCCACGTGGAGAGCTTTACTTGATCTCATATAAACTTCTTGATTCCCGACAGTATAAGCCTAATAAGGATTTATTATTCATCTTATTGTATTGTAATAGATATATGTTAATTTTGATGTAAAATAAACTTCCAGTAAGGAAAACCACACGTTTTCTTGTCATTTCACTGACTCAGGTAATTTCCAACTTCCCGTAATACTTGCAAGTTCCTTCTTAGACGCTAAATAATAGCGGAACTTTTCGATGATTCAAGTCCAAGATCTTCCGCAATTGTAAATCCACATCCGCTTAATGTGACGCAGAAAAAATTCTTTTGCACGAATCACTGCGGTCTACTTCCGAACTATTTCGAAGTATTCGTAAAATTGCAATCGAATCGGTAAATTCTTCCTCTTCAGTAAACTCTGTGTGACCTGGAAAATATCTTAATCATCCTCTCTTTTCCCTATACAAATGGTCTTGAGACCGATCAACATCGTAATGAACAACGAGTCTCCTTGTGTCGCCAGGAACTCGTTTAAGCGAGTAAAAGTTCTTAAAAAATCACTCATCTTGAAGAACAAGAAGTCTTTCTTGTTTGCGGGTCTTTACGGAATTTGATTAAGTAAAAATAATGTTAACATTATTTCATTCATGGGATTAAATAAAATTCATAAATACTTTTCTTGATATCTTTAGAAACATACATTTCCAAAGCCGCAAAAATGTCGAAAAATAATTGTTCACAGTCCTAATAAATTCTGCTCTGGTCTCTGTATTTATATGGCAAAAGTTTTTGCAGTTCGTTGAAATGATTTTTGTGCCTTTCTCTTGGTTATTAAGAAATGTTTGAAGGTCTTGCTGAGATTGAGGAGTCTACATACAAAGGACAATGAGAAAAGATTTTGTATCCTCGGAACATTTATATTCTCATTTTCTATGACAAATATGACCATGTTTTGACGTAAATCGTTCAAAGTGTATAGCGAACGCATCAAGCAAAAGAATGATTCAAACTACACTACTGCCTTTAGAGAATAATTGATTCATTTCTTATGCTCCTACATATTTTATAACCTATTCCATTAACAAGAATTATCCTTAAAAAAAAAAATGGCAGACAAAATTGACAAGCGTATTATTTTCCTGGCATTTTCCTCCAATCCTCTTTTTCCTCTCATTTCTTTTCGTAAGGTTAACATTGATCATTGTATTAAAGACAAATTAAAAAATAACATATTTATGGCCTCATATGAAAAAATTTCATATCAGTCTAAGGACGGAATTGTCCCAGATAAAATTAAAAGATTGTCTTAAAGTAAAAGGATTAAAAATAAGAAATTAATGAAAGTTGGTTGGTCAGTATAGCATAGCTGTTGATTTCTCATAATTAAAAAAAAAACATTCTTTGCTAGTTTTATAGTTTATTATAAGATTATCTACATATATCTATATTCAGGTTAAATCTTTGCAGCTTACAATAATCGAATCACGTACTAAAACAATACTTAATGATTTACTATGGTCATAGCATACATATGCATATACCTTGTACATACACAAGCGATCTAAACTGCGGCCTCGTCTGATTTATTTTCAAAAAGTTTCAAATTTAACGAGTAGAAAGATGCAAAAGAATAAATCTACTCCGTGCAAAAAAAGAGATAAAAGGTTGCCTCGGGCGATGCTAGTGGTGATCGATTGCGACAAGTCTCGTCGAGTATTGTCGACTGATTCATCGATCAATGCCGTGGTAGTCTGCACCATTTCCAGTTTTCTGCGAAAGCCATTAGTCGAATTCTACTCATCGCTATCGGTTTATAGCGTTTCGCGTTTCTTCGTCCTTTCGCACGTGATAGATTTAAAGACAGTCTGGAATTGGAATTCTCACAAAAAATATCTCTTATCCAGTGGCGTGGTGTTCTGGGATTCATAGTAATCGTCCGAATTCTTCTTGCAATTTGTGAAAGATCAAACTTTACCTGACACTTTTTCAGGAAAGAATATGAAAAAATAGAATGGATAATGGAAATTAGGTAATTCCTAGTGCAATCATTGCTAATTTATTTTACAGCATGAGGTGTACCACTTTCTGCGTATATGACAGATAATATAAGTACTATCCGCTCTGGAATGAACTTAGTGTCACTACATTTCCATTATTTACGTTGATCGCGAGAAAGACGAACTTTTAAATTTCAAATTCAAAAATCATGAATATCTCTTTAAAAATTTGGTTTGGTATAGATTTCACATTTACGCTCAACGCAAATAAAATTGAAGATCAGATATTATAATTATAGAGAGAAAGGGAGAGAGGGAGAGGGAGACAGAGAGAGAGGGCTGGGGGAGGTTTTTATGTGATATCCTGTACGTTATCTTCCCTTTTATTTCATATTGTGTTATCTTGTGTTACTTCATGCTTTATCTTTACCATTAGTATACATTATCTTATATCTCAAATTTGTTGTCAACTTTTATCTCATCCATACGTTACGTGTTTTTGAGAGACCCTTAATATGTCTGGTTGGAGACGAATTAACAGAGAAGAGATAATTCTCAGATATCCTTGAATAATTTTGGTTCACATCCAAAAGTTATAGTTTTTAGTAGCCATAAAAAATCTAAACTCTGCAATATTTCAAGCATAAACCATTGAGACAGTTTACACCGCAAATGTGTATATACCGGTCCATGTTTGGTTGCAATATAGCATTTACCACGATACCTACCATCGCTATAAATTCTTCAATAAAGTTTCTTACATTTTTTATAATTCATGGTAACTTTTGGTAACTTTCTTAAGCTCAACCAGATTCAGCGCATACTTATCGCTGTAATTTCCATATTAGTAAAACCTAATTCAGAGGAAAAACTTACTGCGACGTTAATTGTCTCATTACTTTGGAAAAAAGGAAGGTTCTTCAACATTTTGCCGAATCAAGGTCCAAAAGTTGGACCACGAAAAGAATTCATAAGTTGCTATTGCAGATGTACCATTCGAAACTTAAGAGTTCGTCCGGTGACCCGGTGCACATTTCTCTGGGAATGTTTAAGATTCAACTAAATATAGAGAGCTTTTATATATAGCGTGGGGCACAAGACGGGGTCGAAGACGTCGTGCCTCCTGGACTCAGAACCTGTACCCCTACTCTTGCTTTTTCGTAACGGACGACAAACCTAGACGATCCATTCCGGAGAGCAATGTTATGCGGTTTTTTATTTTTAAGGTCAGACGTTAGCACGAGACAGATGGATAAGAAATTATTAGGTCACTAACATAAGAAGATGGTAGAAATGTCGATGAAGTTAACTTGTCATGCCAGATGATACTTTTCAGACGAATAGGTAAAAATAGTAAGGCAGCAGTCCGTAAACTTTCTTATGCTGGTACCCTCTTGAAAAACAAGACCAAAACTTCCAGTCCATAATAGCCTATATGGGAATTTTCCTCGAGACCCAAAGTTTGACTGACCTATCTAAGCTATAACTACGGGCTGGTCGTTACTGACTATTGTCTCAACATACGCTACCAAGGTTGGGCCGACTTGAGCAGCCAAAAGGTCGACAACTAGATATGGATCACCTTTTATATGAATAAGAAAATTGTTTCAGCCCGACGTAACCAGCCAGCGTTGGTATTCAGACTTGCCGACTATTAGCCCATCTTTGGCTCAAATACGGCCCAATCATCAACCATTTTCAAGGTCAAATTGAATCGAATTCTCACAATTTTATGCAGTATTGAATAGATCTAATGGATGCACTTCCGGAAAGCGCGTACCTTCAATTAATTTGAAACTCTGTATAGGGCAGCGGCGGCGAATGCGGTGCGGCGGCTAATGTGGCGCGTTCGAGTTTTTCAATATTAACACATTTTCTGCTTGTGGAGGTAGTTTCATTACATGTATATATGTTTTCAACGTTACATCATTGAAAAAATTGGGATAATAAACAGGGATCCGTCCAAAACTATCGTTTCATTACGTTACGTTATCTAAAAAGTACCGAATCTTTTGTTTACTTTTCGTTACGTTTTGACAGTTTGGAACAAAATTAAAAACGAAATTTTTATAACTTGATATTTTACCTGTCTGCCTTTTAATATTTACATCAGGTGCACAAGGATTCGAATAAACTATTTTTTTCAAAATACGCGTGATTAAAAAATTTCGTTACAATTTCGGTATTTTGAATAACGTAACCTAAGCCGAGTGAATATAGTTACGTTTTAGCAGTATGGAAACAGAACGAAAGTCACGAAAGTATTTTGTTTCGTTTCGGTCGGATCCCTGATAATAAAATTAATTGCCTGATTTTCATGAGGAAAAGTTAGTTTTGGTTCTTTCGCCTGTATTGTCAGAGTATCTAAAAACAAGTAAAAAATTACAAAAGTTTCTTGTGAATTTATAGAAAAATTTTGGAAATATACTGTTCCGAGTTTCTTGAATGCTTTGTAGTTTGCCATTTTGAGTAAAATTAATAAACTATAATGTAAAAAATCTTCATTAAATACTATTCACATGCGACCAATATGGCGCATTCGGGTTCTACTTTGTCTTAGATTAATTTAAAGAATTGTTTTAAAAGTTTTCCCATTGATAATTATTTAAATATATCCTTCATTATGTTATTTTTCATACTGGTGAGTCATTCTGCACTGTAACAACCAATTTTTTTCTTAACGTTTCAGCAGATATAACCCTCAAATTATTGTGAGACATTCTGCACTGTTAAAAAAACATTTTTTCTTGAAATTTCGACAGACATAATCCTTCAAAAATACGTTAATAATATTAAACGTAAATATATTTATCTTATTTTTATTAAATTTCACTGATTTTTCTTCATAATTTGTTTTTTATTCAATAATTACAAATAGAAATCGAAACGCGCCACATTGCCAAACAAGGTAGGACAACTTGGCGCAGATGCACTTTTTGGAAAATACATAAATTAACTGTTTTAATGAACTTCAATCAAATTCTCTCCATGCATAGATCATTGGTAAGATATTGGCCTAAACAAAACATATTTTATTAGAATATTTTACTTTATATTTGAATTTTAATCGTTCATTCTCCCTTATGTGCGCCGCATTCGCCGCCGCTCCCCTACCTATATATTTTGACGCGCTGATTATGAATATGCTAGTGAAAATACCCGAAAATTTTATTTTCGTGGTGAAAACCATGGAAACCCCATTAAAGTCATGGCTTTTCGAATTTATCTCGGTGAAGTGTTCGGCCTTTCTGTGACTGGTAACAGAAATAATATTGGTAAAAGCCTTACGCCTTTCCAACGTCTCGGGGCGGCGGAAAGGCAACCCTGACTGGTCACAGAAATAATGTTATTCAGACCCCCAACCCTTTCCAATATCTCGTGAGGAAGGGCACCCCTGTAACTGGTCAGAGAAATAATGTTGGTCAAATCCCAACCCCTATCCAACGAATCGTGGAGGGAAAGGTACCTCCATGACTGGTCACACAATTAATGTTGGTCAAACCCCTTCCCCTTTCCAACTCGTCGTGGAGCCGGGAAGGCACCCCTGTCAATGGTCACCTTGATAATGTAGGTTACATCCCTACCCCCTTCCAACGTCACGTGGAGGGAAAAGCACCCCTGTGATTGGTCACAGAAATAATGTTGGTCAAATCCCGACCCCTTTCCAACGTTTCGTAAAGGGAAAGGCACCTCTGTCACTCGTCATATAAATAATTTGGGTTACATCCATACCCCTTTCCAACGTCTCCTGGAAGAAAAACCACCCCTGTGACTCGTCACAGAAATAATGTTGGTTAAATCCCAACCCTTTTCCAACTTGTCGTGGAGCCGGGAAGCACCCCTGTCACTTGTCACATGAATAATTTAGGTCACATTCCTACCCCTTTCCAACGTCTTGTAGTGGTGAGATCACCCCTATGACTGGGCACAGAAATAATGTTGGTCAAACGCCAACCCTTTTCCAACTTGTGGAGCCGGGAAGGCATCCCTGTCACTGGTCACAGAAATAACGTAGGTCACATCCATACCCCTTCCCAACGTCTCGTGGAGGGAAAGGTACTCCTGTGACTGGTCACAGAAATAATTGCGGTCAAAACCCTACCCCTTTCCAACGTCTCGTAGGGGCGGGAAGGCACCCCTATGACTGATCACAGAAATAATTTTGATCAATGGCCAACCCTTTTCCAACTTTTCGCAACTGATAAAAATGAAATTCCACCATTTCGCCATCTGGTGAAAACCCACTCTCTCCTTGCATCTTGTTTTTCACTCTTCTTTAACCATTGAGCAAAGACGAAGAAAAAAAAACAAATGAACGGAGATAGTAGTTTGTCATCAGATGTCATATTGCAAGCATAAAAATTATCTTGTGTGATGACGATATATCTCCTGTGATAATATCTTGATGATATATATCTTGTGTGATGATGCAGAAACTGCAGTTCTGACTGGTATTAATTGCCTACTATCCGCACTTGTCACACAAAGTACTATTTTTTCATCGGGTAGTCATACCAGAATTGTAGTTAGTTATTTAGTTAGTTGTAATGTGGGCAAGGGAGGGGGGGGGGGGCGTAAGGTCCCACCCTGGCGCTCAAGCTATAAAGCCAATTGTGCCACACCCGTATTTATTCTCAAAGCAGTACTTCGAATCCGGTCATCTTTGCCAAGTGTTCTTGGATCTCGGTGGGCTTCGTTGTTACCATCGTTCTGAGAATATACCTCTCAGGTTCCAGGCGTACCTATCGCACAGTAAATGACGTCCTGCTTTGTAGCAGGCGATGTGATCCTCACCCACTCTGCCATTCAGCAGTCCCTAGCAGGCAGCAGAACACGAAAGCGACCAGCGACCACCTAGCGTAATTCCCCCGTAGGTGTCTCAAGCGCAAGGAGATCGCTGACTCATCTTAGAATCTTCTCAGAATCGACTTCGACTCCCAAAGCGCCCATTTATCGTTGGTACGTAATCAGCTTCTTCTGAGGGGACCTACAGTTTAAGGTGGGTTCCTAACCACCGAAGCCCTGTAGAAGTACAGAGAAGAATTTCCATTGGTACCGACTCAGGGATCGAACCTCAGACCTCCCGCATGGAATTCTGACGCGCTATCGTTTGAGCCATCGAGGCTTCTACAAAAATTTTAAGTCCTTCAGCGAGAAATTATGTTACAAAGATTTGCAAAACCGCTCAAAAGCTAATAGAATTTCGCGTCGATTGAGCCGTACTTGAAGTAATGAATTCCACTTTCTGCATGCTTCAGGCAATTGATAGGAAAAAATTTAAACTTCAATAAGTTGAATTTCAAAGTCTCCTCATTCAAATGAGCCCAAGAACATAAATTTTTGTTTCTCATGCGGTTCGACGAACCAATTTTCGTCTTTGGCACGCTTCCACATTTTTCATGATAATTCGAGAGCCAGTAAATATTTTATTAGGTTGTTTGTCCCATTTTAAAAAGAAGATTTTAGACTTCATTTGATTAAGCTTTCAATTGTTTCCATTTACTTGCCTCAAGGCCTCAAGATGCAGAAAGTGGAAGTTGAGGATAGAAAATTAGTCAAAAACGGAAAATAGGTCGGACTTTCTTCCAGGCTACCACGGCCCCTATTCAACAAAAATACTTCAAGTAGGGCACAATCGACGCGAAATTTACAAATTAGCTTTGGACCGGGGTTTTCACCTTTCTAACCTAATTTTTTCGCTGAGAGATCCACCAAAAAAGAGGCATGTTTTTATGACGATTTTTTTTAGTGGTCTGACATTTCCGGCCGGTACTGTATTTTGCATCTACAAATTTGACGTACACGTATATTTGATATGTTATTCATAATAAAATTACTTGAATTTGGGAAAATAGGGTAATGCACAATTTGACAAATATGAATTTTATTAATTAAAATATAAATTTGGAAAAATTCGATAAACAAACCTATTGATTTATATATGACCATAAATTAAATTTATAAAAATTCATTGAGACGTTAAAGAACAATGTTTCCACAGAAATGGTAATGTTTCTTTTCAAAATCGAATATATCTTTACGTACCTAGAAAATAAGTTTTTTTACATTATTTAACCTCCTTATTTGAATAATAGTCTTTTTATGAAATCACTGTTTCTGATCAAAGAATTTTTCCAGTATTATTTTCTTTGACACTTATCAGATTAAGCAATAATAATATGTTACAAGTGAGGTTATTGCATTTTAGTGACACTTATTTTGCTTTTCGATATTCATACAGGGTAAACATAACATGAGGCTATTGCATTTCCCTCTTTCACAATTACGGGGTTGAATAGGATTTCAAAAATTATCGCTTCAGATAAACAGCGAGTGTCATCTGCTTCAAAGTGCACAACACAGCGTGCAACGCAGTCCATCAGCGCACTCTTTTAATTTATAAGAATTTAAAAATACCTACATTTATGAAACTGAAATCTTTTTATTATAATTCGAATTCATTTCGTACTTCTTTTACGAATGCAGTTTCAGTTTTCATTTCCACCGCTCTTAAAAAGAAATAGTCAAACCTTTTTCCAAGAGACGTGATGCTTCTGCATAATTATGACTGTTAGTTCATAGTTTGCCACAGCAGCGCTACTTCCTTAGCACGCAAAGCACGCATACTCAATAATAGGCCTTTTCATCTTGAATATCGAACAACTTCACGCCTGGGCAATTTAACATGGATGTCCTTCATATGCTCTACTTTTCTAGTAACTTTAAAATGCATATGCCCTACTATTCTAGGGACCCTAAGATCCGAATTATTCAAGATGAAAAAGTCTATAATCAGGCCGATACGATAACGCTCTTTTTACGTCAAGCCTCGTTACGTTTACTTGTGTCTCGACCACGTATATTCTCCCCCTTTTCCCTTCAGATCGTCGATTACACGATTAATCATCGGAAATGTCAATCCAAATGTAAGACATTCTGTAATCAAAGAGAAGAGGAAAACAAACGTGAGAAAACGAGTTTTAATGTAACGATAATATTTTATATGTATAGGGTCGAAGATTAAATTCTTACTATTTTTACTACTTTTGCACGTACATACATATAACTTTTATGATTCAGAAGCTTGAAATTTAATGACTTCTACTAAAAACACAACGCATTTAAGTTGTAGGTTAGAAGAAATCAACTGTTTCCTCGACAAATTGTTTCCCCTCGGTCCCCTTTCGGCGTAGGCGTGACTCGCTCGATTGGAAAATAGTAGTGTTGGAAAGGAGATATAGATTTTTTAGATTGATCTAGAATTTCCGTTTTATTTATTTAAATAACACTTTCGTTCCGCAACACTGCTCCGACCCAGGTTGCTGATCAATTTCTCTAGCGATCACCCCAAGTGAAGAGCTTCACAAAGTTGTTATGTGAGGTTCCCCACTCGCCACACTCTTCTGTCCTGGCATGCTACTCTAGCTTCCTTCACGTCCATGCATTTTTTCATGCAAGCTCTCCTGTTTCTATGACTTCTTATGTCTTTTCGGATTAAGGTCTCATTCATACATTTTAACCATTTTTTCCACGGTCTGCCCCTGGGCATACTGCCATTTATTTTAAATCTATACGTTTGTTCCGTTAGACGATCATCTTTCATTCTTTCGACATGTCCGAACCATCTCAACAGATTTCTTTCCCATGTGTCAACTAAAATGGTCTATTAAAAATATTCAATACAAGTTATTTACATCTCAGTTTCCGACGAATTTTCTTAATTTATGTAGTATATTTTTATATTAATTCTAATTATAATTGTAAGTCAAGAACATCTTTAGATTAAAAACATGACACTACTTTTAAAGAAAATGAGAATTCAAATATAATAGAAACTAGGAAGCCAATAATTCCTCTATAATTAGACTTTTTTTTTGCATAATTTGAAATCAAAGAACCCTTTTTCAAGTAACTTACGGCAAGCCTCGCCAAAATCCCACAAAAGAAATTATTAATAGCATTCGTGTCTAGATGTAAGCAAATTTTTTTTTAGTCGGAACAACGTAAGTATGTTTATAAATAATTAAAGATACCCCCATTTTGAAGCCACATTAATGCCCTTTCATAATATAACATCTTTTATTCAAAATAGAAATACTGGCCAGGGCCTTATCAGAGCCTCTTTATAAATAAGGCTAAGTACGGCAATCTCTGCGCGGGTAGAGCGAAATGTAATTAATGAATTGAAATACAAATTCAAATTTATGAAATTCAATATTCTGTTTTGAACTGATATGAAAAGTGTGAATTGGAAAAAAAATCCGGATAGAAAGTTCTATAATCGCGTGAAGAGACTACTCATATTTTTATCCAGGGGAAACGTGTCTAGAATAACCACAGTTGTTTCGTGTGCACAGGGAGTCAAAAGGAATATATAAAAAAATTATTCCGTAAAATGCGTCACAATCATTGAATAATTGAATATCTACGAATCTATTGCAATATTGACATGTTTTAGATATGTTATATTTGCTTGGTTTTCGTCTTTAGGTTTTTTTTAACAAAATAAAGTTTTTGATAAGTTGCAATGATAGTTTTTTTTCTACTTTTAGCCAATATTTGAGAAAAACAAATCAGTTAAACAATGTTTCGCTTCCAAAATTGCAATCTAACCATTAATCTAAATTAATGTTCTTCTTCACGAAGAAAATATGTTTGACTGGATGACACTTACAATTCTATCAGTCTAATAACATATGCAATTTCCTTATTTACTTCCTTTATAGCAAATATTTGACACATTCAATTTTGATTTCGAGAAGTACTCTCGAGGATGTTCATTTTTCAATAAATCTTAATTTGACTTTTTTTCTTCTAGATCCCTGGTTTAAAAAAATATAGGCCAAACTGTACGGAAAAGTTTGATTAACAGAAAATATTAAAATTTTAAAAATTCTCATGGTTAAACTTATTCATAGAGTTTTTCAAATATCCTAACTTATATATTAAATATAATGTTTGAAAAACACATTCCAAGAAAATTCGCAAGCACCTTGAATCGAACCCTAACCGCCTAAGCTTATAAACCTCGCTCGCTACCACTCGACTATACCGAAAATTACAATTAATTCCTGAATAAAAAAGAGGATCACTTATTCTTCATTCATTCAATCAAAATTGCCAGGACATCCTGACAATTTTTCGAAGTGGTGAAAAAAATTGGCTGATCGACACTTAGAAATTTGTTATGGGAAGCTGACCAGCTCACGATGAGAAAAAAAAAATTATTTTCATAGTGTTAATTTTGTTATTGTAATTTTAGACACCCTGACAATTTTTCGCAAATTGTGACAAAATTTGGCTGAATTGATACTCAGAAATTTGTATGTTGTGGGAAGCCGACGAGCGCCAGATCTGAACCAGACTATCCTGTCAAGACAATAAGGGAGGGGGGGGGATTGCTTTATAGTATTAAAAGTGCTTCGGGATGAAAAATATTCCTGATCCAACATCTGGGTAACAACAAATTATAAATTCCAATTAGGTTTTATAATGTTAATTTATTATGTTTAGTAATTTCAGACATCCTGCAAATTTTTAGAATATGGTTCAAAAAAATTTGGCTGATTTACACTGAAACGTTTTGTATGCCATGGAAAGCATTCTATTCTGAGAAAATGTAGTGAGGGACATGTGACCGGGTGATATTTTTGCATGTTTAAATTATTTTTCTCTCTTACCAGATACATTTTAAATAACGAAGTGTCTCGTCGTCCCGAAATTCGGGATGACTAGCCCGTTTTCAACATTTGGCTAGTCGTCCCGAAAATTATGTATTCTTTTTTATTTCTCTCCTTTTGAGTAAGCCGAAGATTAACAAAACTGCTATTCATCCCTAATTAAAAATAAATGTTAAAAAACGGATAAAACTAAGAGTTAGGTTATATTTTATAAAGTGTAGTCTTTTAAGCTTTAACGTATCCAAATTATGTTATGTATTTGCACTGTGTCATCGCAGTCTCAAGGTCGTTCGAAACTTTCCCATGATTTCCGTGCTCTGATTGGACCTTCCTTTGATGTGATCTATAGACTTTTGACAATAGATACACTTGTTGCCTTTGTATTTAGAATCAATCATTCATTTGTAAAGAATAAAATTCAATAATTATTCGCTCTCGCACTCTAAAACACTTTTTTGTGATCCAAAAATTAATTTAAATAATTCTACAATCATGATTTATCATAAAACATTTATTTAAACATTTAATATTTCCCAAAAAGCAAGTTCTTTGCTGCCAATGAGACTGCCGATGCGACGCATGCGCAGTACAGTTGGGGAGCCGAATTGAGAGCACTGCATCTTTATTCGGATTTTCGTTCGATTTTGCGTGTTATTGCGCGTTGGTTAACGATCACGTGACATATAGATCAGCTGTACTGTGTGCCGGCCTATACTGGCCGTAACACCCCTACCCCTTTCCCAACGCCTCGTGGAGGCGGAAAGGCACCCCTGTGACAGGTCACAAAAATAATGTAAGGTAACACCCCTACCCCTTTT
>CAKNXH010002387.1:680924-730391 GCA_932178445.1 Andricus quercusramuli | reverse complement strand
AAGGTAACACCCCTACCCCTTTTCCAACGCCTCGTGGGGGCGGGAAGCCCCCACGGATATCGTAATCTTGCCCATAATTACAGTATTAGCATTTTTTCGGCACAACTAGCCAAATGGTGAAAATAGTCTAGTCATTTTCAGTAATTTTCGTCTAGTTGAAAGCAGTAAAATTAATTAAGTGCATTATTTTCAGGCCGACTAGACAAATGTTGAAAATAGGCAAGTCGCCCCGAATTTCGGGGTCATTAACATTTTTTGTGATTTTTGTCTAGTTAAAACGAGAAATTTCCTAAAATGCATTATTTTTGGAACGACAAGCCGAATGGAGAAAATAGGATTGTCAATTTTGGTAATTTTGGTCTAATTAAAAATAGTAGAATTTATAAAGTGCATTATTTTCGGGATGACGAGCCAAATGCTAGAAATAGGCTAGTCGTCTCGAATTTCGGGATGACTAGCCAAATGGTAGAAATAGGCTAGTCGTCCCGAATTTCGGGATGACTAGCATTTATCTTGATTTCCGGCTAGTCGTCCCGAAATTCGGGACGACTAGACGCAGCCTTTAAATAATGAGTGCACGAGGTATTATAGAATGAATCACGTACTATCAGAGCCCATAATTCCAATTTTGTTGGATGAATGGAACCCAGTAGTTTTCTCGGTACAGGATATTGTTGATTTTTGTTTACCCATTATAATGAACGTTGCAGTTTACATATTGGTTAGGAAGGAATCCTTAGTTTGCACTTTCTTTCACGAAGCCTGGATTGGGAATGTAGCTTTTTGTCCAAAAAATGGAAAAAGTTGCAGAGGTACTGGGGATGCTTAATTTTTGATTACTGAATACATCATGTTACCCACTAATGATGGTATGGGTGAAAAGTCCATCACTCGCAGGATAGTATCCCGTGTGTACTCTGCTATCTGCAGACGGTGCACAACTGCACATATGGTGGAAGGCATACAGATAAAAATTGATTTTGTTTCAACTCATTTTAAATAAGACGCTGAAAACTGTTCACAACTACAATAAAAGTCACAAATGGGGTCATTTTTTATTTATCTTATTTCAAACATTTGAATAACATCATTTCACTATTAATTGTTTCTGAACTTGATTCAAGACATTTAACTTAATTTCGTTCGGTAAGGATCGATCGTCGTTCGTCTAACGTATAATATGGCACGCTGCTCTCGAATATGATTCAAAAGCTATATACAAAATACATATTACATATTTGTATATGAAAAATTAACAAATGTTAGTTCATTAATTCTAATTAATTGCAATGAATACTGTTGTAATAGACACTGCAGATATATTTGGTTGTAGGCTGAACACTTCGTAAACAATATAATAAAAAAACAGTATAGTAATAAAATTAACATCCTTTTCATTAATATACACACTTGGCCGCAAATTGAAAGCATTACTTACTTGATTAATTTAATTGCAATTCATATCATATTGTATGATTATTATAACACTAATTCTTTTCGAATGCTAAAATGTACATTATGGTCTCATTGTTAATCAAGGTATTCATATCAACGCTCTTGTGTAAAAATGTTGTTATATAGATTAAAGAACTCTGCAAGCCGGACAGCTTATAAGCTTTCTCCAAATTAGATTCAACTGAAATTCCTTTGTCATTTACTTGAGTTGGACGAATACTATAAACGACTTGCAGACTGCAGCCGAGGCTTTAACGATGCGTGACAAGCGTCACATAACGCAAAGCAGACGGATTATATATTGCATAAACATATGAAGTTTCACCGCTTATACGATCTAGGATTTGCATTTAGCCCCGAACCGAGGTGGAATATAGTAGTAATATTAGACATAAAGTGTTACAAAGCGCATAAGGAAATGCTTTTAAAAACATTATTTAAGATATATGTATAAGTGAATTAATACGCTAATAGAGTCACTGACAATGATATTGATTTTTGTTTTCGTACAGTTCTATTTTTTTTTTTTTAATGAGAAAACAACTTCGTCAGCCTGGATTTGACGCGAGAAAGTTATCCGATGACCATCCGAGGCAGCGATAAATCTTCTCTCTCGCAGTAGGGGAAAAAATAAAGATCTTGGTAAAAATGTGACTCTCCCTGTTCAACAAACAGGGTACTTTTTTCCGTGTACTGAATTTTGATGTTAGGTTGTCGACTACTAGTCGACAACGAAAACGGTTTTTAGTTTTTCGCCGTGTAAAAATTCTTCTCTAGCTCCGCTGGGATTTGAACACAGGTCTACAGATTGCCGTTCTGGTGGTCTTACCTTCCGTAGCTAAGTGAATAAACTACTAGGTTTTTTTATACACAAAGCAAGAAAATATTAAGATACAAGATAAATGAAGTCTTGTAAGATTTCATAATTCACAAAGCAATAATATATTTTTCTCGTGGAAATTGAAATGAGTGCACACACGAAATATATGCTATTAGTTTTTTTTTAAATATCTCTCTTCGTCAGAACACCCTCTGCTAGCTCTTCAAAACGAAACACATACGGTGCCCCAGATGCCCTGTAGCCAGATCTAACGTTTCAGAGTCTCAATTATTCAGTTCTATAAAAATCAGTATTAGAGTGTGCAAGCTCAAAAAATTCAACAGGAAGCTTTATTGATATCTAGAGGACAAGATCATTTAGTAAATGAAAAAATTAAAGTTTTCGCGCTATTTTCAAATAAATATTTTAATTTCCCAAAGCACGTGTTTTTCGCTTTATGAGAGACCACAGAGAGATGAAGGAAAATGCTTTTGGAATCTCGGACGGAATGCAATTTACATTGGTTATCTCGAGATAGTATCTGACGGCTTTGCTCAGGAGTCAGTACGAGAATTCAAGATCCGTTTTTGCCGTCCCGAGTCTCATCCACTTTATCCTACATAAGGATCATGCTATTCCATTCATTTAGTAAACCCAAATAAATTCGAGGGTCAAACGAAAAAGATGATGTTATTTTCTTTTTTGGTCTTCTCAACATTTCCTATTTGATTTTCAGTTATTGCGAAGTTTGTATACAGTGGAAGGTAATATCCTCGCAATTAGCTTTTCTTTAATTTTGTATCTGTTTTTGTATCTACCTTCATATTAAATAACTCGCATGGAAAATATTTGAGATCGAAACTATTTCAAATCAGGCAAGCTCTACATTTTAAATCGCAGAATCTCTAAGCGATGAAATATGTGGTTTTGAGAGGAAATCAGGCCACACGTATTTTTCCGATTTGTGAAAAAAAATTTCCACGATGTTACGAGTATTTGAATTTTGACGTTTATTGAAAAAGGAAAACACAAATTTTGTATGTAAAAAGATTCTGGCGAGTTTTGCCATCGTATTTCGAAATCTGTCAGAAAAATTTGAAATACTTTAAAATAACAAAGTGGAGACGATCTGTTTGAGAATATAAAAAGTAGATTTTCACAAACAATCCGTCCCTAAATTCATTCCAATTTTTGTCTAATTTTTTGTGTGGCCATTTTTGTGGCCAGTAGAATTTTTTTCATGAAATCGAATTTTCGCGTTTTTCTCGGAAATAACGGAAGAAACAAAAATAAATTTAAAATAAAAGTTTGCACATCTAATACATTTCTCCAAAAAATTTCTCTTGTACTTTTGTGATATCTTACATTGTTTACGTTTACGAGAAAATTTGAACACTATATTTTCAGGAAAAAAAAATTATCCCAGCATCAAAAATGGTTTAACCTGCATAAAACTGTTAGAAAGCCTTCCTTATATAATCAGAATCGCTTAAAAAAAATATTACAAAATATCACAGAAGATATCACAAAAAACCAGAGGGATTTCTTGGAGAACTTTTCTAGATGTGCAAACTTTTATCTTAATTTTTTGTTTCTATTTTTCGTTGTTTCCGAGAAAAAAGCGAAAATTCGATTTTATGAAACAAAATCTCCTTGCCAAAAACATGGTTTAGCCCGCATGAAACTCTTAGGTTATTTTTCTTACAGAAGGACAAATTTAACAAAAAATTGGAAAAAATATAAAGGCGTGTGTTTTTTTGTGAAAACTTACTTTTTATATTTTCAAACATATCGTCGCCAATTTCTTTCTTTTGAACTTTCATAAAAATTATCATACTCGTAAATGCGTGTAATTGTTTTTCCTTAAATCGGAAAAAATATGTGTAGCCTATTTGCCCAAAAATACATCACATTTTGTCTGATTTGTCAAGATTTTGAGACTTGAAGTGTGGCACCTGCATGATTTTAACTGGAGAAGGTATTTAAAAAAATAATTGGATGTTTTCATTGCTGCTGACTTTCCGCAATACTTTTTGGCTACTAAGTATTAACGTGCTAAGTTAAGTGCTGATGAATACTGTAGTTTCTTTTATTTAAAAAATTTTTTAATCTAATCCTAATTAATGTCTAAAGTTGAAATATGATACTGGCGTTATTAGAGCTCATGTAGCACGCGCAATGTTCTAGTAAATTCGAACTTTCATATAAGTGGGAAGCTGTCTCAACATAAAAATAAAATTTTTTATTTTAGTTATGTTTTATTAGTGACTGAAATCATCTTCTTATATTGATTGAGACTTATATCTTGATTCCGTGTAGAATAGGAATATTCTTGGATTTTCTTTTCTTAGATTTCCGGAAAAAAATTTCCTTCAGGTTTTGAGAAAAATCGGGTAATATTAATAATAAAATCCCATAACATTAACATGGGACCATTTTTGTTTTCGGAAAAATGAGATTCACTATGAGAGATTAATTATGAACTTTTATGGAAATCAGATTGAAAAATCAGATTTTTTTCATTTGGTTAAGTGTTTTGCTTATCGTCAAATATTTCAATGTTATATAAATTCTTAGAGCAATTAATATTTGTTTTAACAGATTTTTTTATATTGATCATGGATATAAAAATAAACAATTCTGAAAAAACTCACTTTTAGCTTCAGAATTGAAGGAAATCTTGAAGAAATAATTTCAGAACGACAAAATTGAACGTAATTTTTATAGAATGATATCTTACAGAAAAACAAACGTTTCATGACTAATATGAAGAAATTGTTTATACAAATATCAATTATTTCATGAAATTTTATGAAATTTAAATATCGAACGATAGGCGACATACCGAGACTTAACCAAATTTAGAAAAAATCAGATTTGTTTATCACATTTCAATCAAAATGAAAACTAATCTTTAATAAATTGTTTAAGCAATCGCCTAATATAATACATATAAAATATAATAATTAAATATTTAAACAATTGGTAAATGCTTGAAACAAATGTCATTTTTCCTATCAATGACTGAACAATTCCTATATCAATGTGCAAATAAACGTAAATTGAATAAAAATAATTAATGGCAAAAAAGGGAAAAACAAAACGTCAATATTGTGCAAAATTGTTCATTTAAGTTTTTCGACGCATTTCTGGGCTCCATAAGTGAGGGGGGTGGGGGAGATGCCAAAGTTTAAACCCTAAACGTGAATTTCATTTTTTCGCCACAAAATAAGGGGCTTGCATGCCTCTATTCGAAACAAAAATTTCAACAGGTATGATTTTGCTCTAGACCAGTGTGAAAAGATTTTAATGAAATGCCAATATTTTCTTTTAGGAAACTATAATTTTATTAATACAGAGAAATATGTTGTACAATGTACAGGAAATATGTAGAGTGAAATATGTATGACTCTATGGGACGTTATATCTATGACAGGTCAAAATCAATACAAAGGACAAGCAGCATTTATCTTTGCGCAAAGCTCGCGGATATTATCCATTACGTGCCGGAAATATTCCAATTGTCAACTGAATAGCGATCCTGAATAGGAGCACAGTAGGATATTAGTGATGTCGAAAGTCTAACGTTCCGTAACCAGAAAATGATGCCTGGTAATAATTCTCTATGCCGAGATAGAATGTATTTTCGTTGAATCACATATAATAATTGATGAACCATCTTCTACATTATATATATATGTATATATTTTTTTTTAGCTCAAAAACAAATTTTATATGCTCAAAAAACTGTTAAAATAATTTTCATACTATTTATATTGTTTATAATGTGTATGACATTCTTTTTGCAGTCTATAAAATATTCAAATTATATGACGAATCTACGAGCTTGGCTTTTATATCCGAGCAATAGAGAGCATTTCTTGAAAAAGCGGATATTTTGTTCCTCTAGGGAGTGAGGTTCCTAGAAAAAGGATTTTCTTCAGTGATTCGAGAAATCTCAGGGGACATTAGTGATGTTGAAGCAATTGAAGCTGATATGAAATGATGAGGCAAAAGGAGTCAGACTTATAGAAAGGAATGAAACTAGAAGTGTCTCTCATTTTTTTTGCCAAAGAAAAATCATCATTTGTTTGCGAATTAAAGACTTCATATTAAATTTCATCCACAGGCAATAAATTTATCTATGATCATTCAAATAGAGGGCCCATTTTACATTTCTACACATTTTAATGTTCGTAATTTTTATATTTTATAAGACAAAAACCTAAAAATTATGTTTTTTGTTTAACAGTGATTGAGGAATTTAGATGAATTAATCGAAATCACGTTTGTAGGGTACATAAAAAAAACACAATGTCATACCCGTTGGAAAAAATGAGCTAACTAGTATAGAAAAGTATTTTAAAAATGCATCTTTCTGATATAGAACGGACGTTTTCTATAGTTCAAATAACGCATCCGAATAATTTTAAAGAAAAGGGATTCAAGAAAATAGTTTTGTAAATTATAATTTTATTTGATGGTAAACGACTTTTATGTGAGTTGTGCAAGATAATTTAGAAAATTATCAATTGAAATGGCATGATACCGATTTCTAATTAGGCTAACTGCTCGAAACCTGACTAGATCCCCATCTGCGAATTTACAAATATGCTTTGGGTTGGGAAAAAGTGAAAAATTGATTTTTCAAAGATCATGCGGATTTTAAAATGGTATGCATAGTGTATGTATACAGAAATGTATGAAGAATATATCCTTTGGTTCCATTTGAGTTGGTTTAGCAAGTCTCGATTGACCAAATACATATGTATATTTTGTTATCAACGTGGTTCCTAACGGTTTCTACTTTTAGTGAACCGGAACTCGTCTTGAATTCCTTCCTGCAACCTTTCACGTGATCCGCATATTTCCGGACTTAGTCTTTCCGATTCCTCCGCCTTCACATTTCCCGTTTCTCATCGTCTTCTGTATTATAAAAATTTTAACTCTATTAAACATACAACTTCAGGAGTATTTTGATTACAACTAATGATAATTTTATTTTTTTTTTTAAGTTCAACATATACATTAGAGTGGGTCGAAAATACCAAAAATATCGAAGACATTACAAATGAGAAAAAAAATTTTCGGGGATTGGCCACTTTTTGTGGATATAAAATATAATATTTCAAGCATCAAGGCTGTATAAAGTTAGCGGGGGACTATATAGTTCCGAGGTTAATTTTAAATGACTCACCTAGAAACTCTACTACATAAATATTTTTATTTTAAACTATAATATATATTTTTTTAAATAAATAGCAAAAAACGTACCATTGCTAGTTTATATTGAGTATTTTTATCACAAAAAGGGAGTCCCAAACTACAATTTCATTCTATGAGGAGCATTGATTAAACTATCGGGAACGTGAATGTAAAATCTAGTTAAAAATACTCGTATATAATAAATATTTTCAAAATAAAAAAATTCGGAAATCTGATTTTTATTATTTAATACAAAATCTGTCTCAATCGGATGGAAATGTAAAAACAGTTATTATCAAAATAACAACAAATTTTTATTGTGTACACTTGATAGAAGGCTTACGTTTTTTTAAAGTGTTTTGCTGTTTGTGAATGTTCTAAGAACTAAGGTACTATTTTTAGTTATTTTTGTTTGTTTCGTTCATTTTGGTAGACGTGATTCGTTGAATTTGGAGATTTCCGGTGGAGGAAGTGGATTCACAAGTTAGAATCACCCTCCTTGAATATCAATGACGCCCCTTCTATTGTTAGCATGAAGGTCTCCAGAGCTAGGGCAAATTTACCTTTTCGAAATTCACTTAACTTATTTGTATATTTAAATACAACTTCTGAAGAAAGAAAAGTTATTTACAACAAGTTATCCGCAAGTTACTAATAAAAGTACAAAACCATTGAAAAATGCATTGCTTAAAATTCAGAACATTTGGTCAAGGGGCACAAGAAAAGTAATACAATACCAGTTTTAAATTATGTTTTTCATTTAATTCGCAATTAAAACCGAAAGATAGTTGTTAAATGAACGATTCAATCAAATTTAAGGTAATTAATAATATAATTTCATCAGACTTAAATCTTGGGTAAAGTTTGGCTATTATTGTAAGCGTGATATTTTCCTTGGAAATAAAGCAATAAGGACAGCATATACTTCTCTGTAAAATTCACAAAAATTTCTGTATATTTTAGCGAATTTTCAGTGATATTGCAGATTGAGGATATTTTTTGTAAAATTAACTAAACTCTTTTGTCTATAGCTAAATTATCATATATAACTATAGTTTAGTTAACATCTTCACAATGTGAACTTCAAAGAAAAATCCGGTCATTTTTGCAAAAAATATGGGTAAATTTGTAAAATCACTACAAATTCGGTGAGTTCTATACTTAGTGTATCAGCAATCAACATTTTTTAATGTTTAAAACGCCACCCCCTCATTTTCTTCGTTTTGGTGGGAAAAAGATTTTCTATTATTTTCTTTACTTGAAAGAAAACATTAATGTTTCCGCTGTAGACCTCATAACAATATACTTATGAAAATGTTACATAATTGAACTGTAGTTCAATTATAATGTTTAAATTAAGATATTCAAGGTTTCCACAACGTAAAATTGAAACATTTTCAATAATTTGATTTTCTCTAATTTTACGTGCAAGTGTGATTATTGCATTGAAGTTTTTGCCCCAGTAAGGGCTTTTTTCTCCTTCCTTACTTTGTGGAAACTTTTTGTTTATTCCTCATCCCCTTTTGCCGAAACGTGAGATCTCTTGTCTTAAATCTGGCTGGTGTTTAGAACCGCCACCGTTTGTCGGGGCTTATCCCATCTTATGTCTTCAAACTCGGCGTCCTGAAACAACAAACCTAATCTGAACAGAGAACAACCGAGTATAGAAACATTCATGTCAGCAGTAAACAGTTAAATATGTATTATCCAGGAAGAAAGCCACTTTTGTCAGTCTTATCTAAACCAGTTGACATATTGTCCCCTGAAATATCTTGGACATCACCTGCCTTAATTAGTTTTAACATCATATTCGTTAATTAAATGTAGACTTTGTTATTATTTAAATTGGAAATAGTTGTCAAATGCTGAACATCTTTTTCCCTATTTAGTTTTACTTGGAATGCGAGATGCAAATGCATGCGAGGGTAAATGAACATATAGGATAAGGAGGGGCAGCGCCAACCGGTGGGGCAAAGGCGACTTTGCTTATAACATCGCTATTATTTAACAATTTGAATATTACTTTGCACCAAATAAATCTATTTTATTATAGAGATAGTGTTACTTACTAGAATCTTGAAAATTGACGATGTAAAAGAAAAATTATGCAGAAAATAGTTTCGACAATGAAAGAATGGAAGATTCGCTGGCAGAACTATAAAGTTTTCAACATTAATGGCAATACTTACAGTATGAAAATTTGATATTTCGACAGATCAATATCACATTATGTTATTAAAATAGTTGAACGTAATTCAAGTCCAAAATATATCAAATATCGTAAATAATTGAGGCCTCAACAGTGGGGCAAGCTCGACGAAAATAATAGTTCACACGAGCTTAGGTTATAAAAGTATCATAAGTTTTGTCGATAAGTGATCGGTAATGTAGAACAGCTACTTATCTTCTGAGCTACATGCAAGAAACTATTGAATATTATTATTTTAAATCCGGTCGGTAGAGCGGGTGTTTTGTATCGGTATGGTAGAAACCTTTGCGCGTAGTCCGTCTCTAGTGCAATGTCAACGCATAAGAGGTTATATCGCAGCTATCACTATTTTTATTAGAAATAACTTATTGTTTTGGCTGGATATGTCTAAAGGTAATTTTTTCAGTACACAAAATACCACAGAGGCGAACCATCGTGTTTTGCCATCTTCAGATGTTTTGATTTTCATAAAAAGCTGCGGTTGGCTTTGCCCTCCAGTCTGGGGCAAAGCCGACGAAATACAGCTTGTTGGAAATAATTAAATTATTAAATCATTGTTCCATTAATGTAACTAATGATTATGGAAATATGATATACAATAATGTAGGACTCGAAATGAAAAAAAAATGGATCAATTACACATCGTATTAACTTTAAAAAAATCATTGACTGTTAACTGGTCGAAGCTGCCCCTCCTTATTACCCTATGTAACAGGCATTTATAAGTTCTATTTAGACAGCCGACTGCTGGCGTTCAGAAGAATTTGGGACGAAATCCTTACCTGGCGTCTAAGTACCTGGTTTATTGAGGCATTCAGAAGGATACTCAACTATTCTTCTAACCGCCGGACGCGTTTTAGGCAATTCGAATAGAGCAACCATAGAGCGTTAAATCCACATCAAATGGCTACATAACATTTTATTTTTATTTTCATCTAATTAATGAAATATACTTTTACAAGATAATAAGAATAATGATTTTATGTCATATAATGTAGTAATTGGTGTTAAAGACCAGTAGTTTTTTTAATTTTATTTCAATTTTTTTTATTTGTATGTCATATATTTAAAAAGGCAGTCGGCCGACTGCCCAAAACTTCTAAATGGCTACGACACATATACCGGCACATATGTTGAAATTCAATAGTATTCTCAAACGGCTCCAGGAACGTTCAACAAACGAAAGTTTTTCTTTGATGTAGAAATGCATTCTACCTTAATTTAAGAAACTCGATCGTTTTCATATATTCACAATATTCTAGTTTTAAGCTGCTTAATTAGTCAGCCCTCAGTAGTTAAAATATAGGTCCTTAAAATGTCATATGTATATAAATTGATTTTTTAAATACCAAACAGGTTTAAAAATGTGCCTTATTGCTTTTTTTTACTATAGAGAATAGAATAATCGTCAAAGTAATTTTCTAAATGATTGATCAAAATATACCTTAAAATATATATATTTTATTTTTATATATTCTAGTCTCTAATTACGAGAAGGAAAATATAATAAAATCAGAAGATGTTCAATTGTTACATAAAATCATTACTGATTTGTGTAAATGAAATAATTGAAATTTATTTAGAATATCATCCCAAATCTACCGTTTATATTTATGCGATTCATTTCTTTCGGCTGAATACAATTTTGTATCAATTTAACATACAGCTTTGTTGATTTAATCAAAGCCATAAGTCGAAATAAAAAGCTTTCTGTGATATATTTTAAATTTCCAAACAACGTTGTAATCGGCTCGTTAGAGACAAGTATATATAACAAGAAGAAAATAGAAATTCACAATGTTTCTGAGCTTTTTTGTTCAAAAATGGAATTTTCGCACAGATTAACTTGTTAATATTGTGTTTCTAATTCTGTTCTTAAAAAATTTAACAAACAGACACATTAAGCCATAGACCTTAATATTTGTTTCTCTTGAGTTCGGGTTTAATTGCCGTTCTCAGAAAGTCATTTTCTCGGTCAATCCTCATAATTTTAATGTTCGTAAATTGTTTTCTATTGATTTGATGTCTGATAAAACGATATTAACAGTTTATTATTTTTTTTAATAAGACTAAATAATTGTATTTCATATTCAAATAACATTTACTTTAATTATATTTTACTTTCTGGGCTCCGAATCTAAAATAAGCATTCTAGATATAACAGACATTTTTTTTCATTTTTAGGATCATAAAGAAATAAAAAATTAATGTTAGTATGAGTGTAAATCGACCAATAGTTGTTTCACCTAACTTTAGAGTAATATTAAAGTCAAAATATCACTAAACTTGAAAATATAAAAATCGCACTCAGAAAAAAATGTAGTTCGTTCAACAAAGTCGTTAGATTGACTATATTTGGTTGGGTTTAAAAAAAGTTTTTGTTAAGTTAACAAAAATTCGTGGTAGGTCCACCAAACTCGTCTACTTCAATCAATGAAAGTTTGTAGTTTATTCAGCTTGTTAAGTTTACCTTATATATTTTTTATTTGACTAAAATTTTGTCGATGTAACCAGTAGTTTTTTTTGGAATGCACTACATTACTTATACTCTGTTAAATCCACCAACATTTTTGTTGTAATCAAGCAAACGTTACGAACTAAGAAATTTTGCAGGGTTAACAAAGCAATTTGGTTGTTATAGAATTAGCTTTTTATCGCAAAAAAATGTTGGAAATAATTTTTAATAGCGACAAAGTTTCACAATCAAATGTCTTTACTTTCTAACAAACCTTTATTAGACATTGTTTAACCAATAATCTTTAGTTAGAACGTGGATATATTTAATTATTGACGAATTTTTGTACATCTAACATCCTCAAAGTTCTCCTCTTTTTATTGAAACATCTTCCTTATTTGTGTAGATAGCTCTATATTAAATCTCAGTTAATTGGAGAGAACATTTCAATGCGTACAAGTTCGTTAGTTTTTTAATTCCAACAGATGGATTTTAACGTAATTGAAAATAAAAATTTATCAGATGATGCGAATCATATTCCTTAATATACATACTAAAATAATACTTTGCAAAATTAAATTTCTTGTAAAATAATGCTGTTAGAGGGTTTCAAGGTTTCATAGTGAACGTATTATTCGATGTTTCTTTCTAACATATTTTTAATTCAGTTTCTAAAGTTCGACTACCTAGCCGCGGTCGACCAAAATAACTTCAGTTATGAGAGGGGGCCTATATTCGTTAATAATGACTGCGAATTATTTGATAAAACTGACAAATGCGGAGAAGACGAAATTTAATTAGCTAATGTATAATTTCATTAACTCAAAAATCAATTAATACGAAAAGTGAATACTTTCTATTACCAGAAAAAGCGAATTGAATTTGATATAAAAAATGTTATATTTTCAATCATTGAACAGGGTATTATTTAACTACTTCTGTGCAAAACAAGAAAACCGTTAATAAACCAAGAAAAAAAAGAGTTTATCTTCAAAGGAGTGATGATGAACTGTACGAGTTAGGGGAAACTAAGCTAGAGTAGGTCACAAAAAATTTCTAAATTTGTTATATAATTAATAGTAAATTATTGAGAATAGTAATGTATGCTGTAGGAATACTATAGGACTTGACTATTCATTTAACTATTTCTGTTCAAAAACTGCCGATAAAATCCATTATTGAGTTGCTTTTAATATGTTTTTAAGAAACAATCTCGAGGTACGTTCATTTCTGCATAATTGATAAATATCACTTGTTGCCTTCCAAATAAAACCATTTGAGGGATGAATGGTGCATACAGTTAATTGTTCAACATTTCAATATGAAAGACCTGTCGTTGGTTATGATGATCAAAAGCAGTTTTTCTTATCTCTCACATTAATTCTTTTTCACATTTGGATAAAATTTCTACCAGTTGTGTTAAATATTATGCCAAATATTATGGCTGATGTTTTAAGAACACAATTTTTATTTGTGTATTCCAATAAATTTAAATGACCTACTCTTAAAAGACCTATTCTTGCATAGTTTCCTCTACATCTTTTTCTTTTCCGGTGCTGCTAGTTACAGGTCTTTTATTCTGTATACCACTAAAAAATTTTCAGATCCGGGCGGAATAAAATTGTTTGCTACAACCTTAATTGCCATTATTTTATTATTAATCATGTAACGTATGGGAGCGGGAGTTTGTATCGATCATAAATATATCAATATCTTAAGATTAAGCTCATATTCTAAGCTATTTATAGAGTGATTAATTTTCAAGTTGGATAAAGATGAAATTCAATTTTACCTGCATTTTAAGTATTTTAATTTTCTTATTCACCTATACACGGAGAAAATTTGGTTAGGAAACTTTATCAAACTTTTGAGTAAAATTGGGATATATGGACCAAAAGGAGAATGTTTGACATTATTGTAATAATTTGTGACGGGCAAAAGGTTAAATAATACATGGCAGTTCGGTAAACTTTAATAGCGCAGATTAAAGTTTCCAAATGTACAGTAAATATTTTCGAAAGTAAACATTAATGCACGTCGTGTAATTATTGAGAACTATTCTGTCATACATTGAGGAAAAATCGGATAAAATTTCATATTAGTTAAGTAAAGTTTGCAAATGTAAAGTCAAGCAAACTTGAAATTATGCAATGTTAATGCTTCCCTTAAAATCGGTTATAGAATGAAAAATTTCAGTGAATGTTTCTAAGTAAAAAATGTATTATATACTCGAAAGTTTGGTAAAGTTTAAAATGAATTCTAGAGAAACATTGATTTTTGATATGTGACTGTTTCCACCACATTGCATGAAAGTTTATCCGCTGTGGAAGAGATTTTAATTTTTGCTACGTTAGACTTTATTCGACAGTTTGGTAAACCGACATTCGAGTCGCAGTCGCCCAGCATCTCCCACCACTTCCCCAATCTTGCAGGATCGTATACAAGTATTAAGCACCTCGAAGATATTTACCATTTTTTAAATTATGAATAAGTTGTTCAATTTTCAACCTATTCATAGTTCTCGTTGGCATTTAGTATTTGACAATGAATAATAGTTCTACAATTGCAAAATAAAGTTGGAGTTGATTTAGGAAGGTTATTTCAAAGTTGGTTACCATGGATCGAAATTGACGCCTCTGGCGTAAGCCTTAGTGATGCTATTTCAGTGCTTTTTGCCATGTTAGTGTTTTCCTTACAAAATTTGTAGTTTTTTTCATTTAGTGGGATGAAAAAATTATATTTCAATGAGAATAAAAAACCTTCGATCCAAAAAAAGAATTCTGTTCCGAGAAAATCAAAATTGAAATTCGCGGTATCACGAAAAAAAAGAAAGTAGATATTTTTCCTATTGCATGATACAATTTTTTTAAAATATAAATACTAGAAGGTTAAAGAAATCAATACTCTGTTAAAATTTGAACTAAATATGAACTTAGATTTCATTGAATCTTGTTTTTAAATTATTGTGTCAATAAATGAGGTTTGGAAAAAAATCTTTTTACCACAACTCTTACTATAGTATGATTTTGCAAAGTTTTGTATTGATAACAGAAAATTCAATTTCAAAAATAAGAAATAAGAAATTTTTAAAAACAGTTTCTTAAACTGAAATTTCTCATACGAAAAATCGAATAAAAACTTTTCATTAAATTTACGTCGCTATATAATTTTTTTGAGAATTCTTTTGTTAAAATCTTTTTTGATATTTTTCAAAATATTTTTTTACTATACAGTGTAATAAAAGTTTTTGCCAAATCTACATCGTAACAATCTTCAAAGAATATATGAATAATTATTCAACAACAATGTTTTAAATAATTTTGTATTTTTACTCAGTGTAATTGGAAAAAATTTCATTTTTACAGAAATTTGTATATAATTTGATTAATCATAATAACATTTTATATAATTTGTCAACTGCAGTATTAACCAAAGAGTAACTCTTTCAATTGTGCATTGCGTACCTACAAGAAATTATGTAATTTTTGCAGATATAATCAAATACTGATAAGGATCACCATTGTGTACATTCTCAAAGAAAGTCACAATTAATATATATAATATTTTTATGCAATATATGCTAATTTCCGACGAAAAAAAAACTAATCTAACCTAAAGTTGTGCATAATCCTAAGTTTAATTTTTAAGTAAAATGAATTTAATTTTAAATAACCGATTTTTGGTAAAAAGGGTTAACATAACCTTAAATCGTTCCAAAATTGTAAATGATTTTTCATTAAAAATACCGTTTTTTCACTCAAAATTCTTGGTCTAAAACAGCAACATAACCTGAAATGGTTAAAAAGTTCTAAATCTTCTTGGAAATTTTATAAATATAATTTATTTTAAACAAAGTCATTGGTTTTAAATTTAATGATTTGTCAAAAATAACGATTTTAGATAAAACAGGTCAACATAAGCTATAGTTGTTGAAAAATGGTACATGTTCTTTGAAATCTAATAATTTTTTATTAAAAATACTAATAATTCTCAATGAAAAACACAAACATAAAATAACAGAAAATTATTAAGAATTGTAAATCTGTTCCAAAATCCAATGACTTTTTTGTAAGATGATCGATTTTTTGTGAAGAACGTTAATATTACTTGAAACTGTTCAAAAATTTGCTATCCTATTTGAACTATAGGGATTTTTTTTCACAATACCAGTTTTTGGTATAAATCTTTAACCTAACCTAAAATTGTTAAAAATCAGAAATCTTGATGATTTTTGTTTAAAAATGCTAATTTCCTGTTTAAAAAAATTACACAACCTAAAATTTGAAATAAATTTCAAGTCTTTGAAATGTTTTGATTTTATAATATTTTTTTTCATCCAGCGAAAAGTACTAATATGAAACATGTGTAATATTTTCAATAATTTATTAGCCAATTTGAAAGTTTTAATTTAATTGCTTAAAAGTAATAAATATTCAAAAAGCACAAATCGCTTTAGGTAAAATTCATATGATTTTCATTCGATTACAATTTTTAAAAGCTCATTCTAATCCTTGAAAGGTCCTTTACAATTGTATTCATCACGTTTTTATTAAATATCATATAGAAAATTGTTTTATTTAAAACATGACTAAATACAAGAATTGTACGTATTATTTTTAAATAAAATAATTTCTACGAAAACGAGACGAATATAATTGTAAAGAAACTTTCGGGAAATGGAGTGAGCTTTTGTAAATTAAAATGAAATGCGAATGACGTATTTCGCCTAAAGCAGATGCAAAAACAGAAATAGTTGTGCAAATAACTACATGTCATAACCATGTAAGTGCAATTTTTTTGAAAACACGTTTTATTGGCTTAAAAATTCTCTAAAATTCTACCTGACATTGTGGTAAAAGGATATATCCAAATTCGAACGATAGTGTGGTTTTATCTCGATAAACTGTGATCAATCATACGAAAATTTAAATCTTTGTATTTGATTACATCCTTTTATTGTATTAAATAGTTACAAAGATCAAAGTTGAAAGAACTGATTTTTAAAAAGATACAAAACAACTTCAAGTAATGAAAAGTCAAATAACAGAAATGAAGAATTGAAGAGCATAAATTTTAAAAGTGGTGAAAGAGAGAAAAAGTTAAGTAAATCACATCTTGTGTAAAGATCTTTCATTTTTTATATTGACATATTTTATGAGTGATTGCCGTGAAGTTGACAATTTTAGATAAAATGATTTTCGAAAACAAAAAAAATTTCAAACGGCCTAACATATTTTTAAAAAATGAAGGATTACCCGAGAGGGTATGAAAATATAAAAATAAAATATCAAGGAACGTATTTGTGATGGATATGAATTTTACACAAAAAACCTGTGGAACAGACTTTAAAGAGATTTTGAACATCCTTAACGGAAGAATATTTAACTCTACTTTTAATTTTCATCTTTTTCAAGTTAATATAAGTAACATCTGTAAATTTCACATATTTAAAAAATGGTTTAAATATGATTTGACAATTTTTCATTTTAAATTTGTAGCTTCAGATAGGTGCGTAGCAAGACATTTTGCATACTTTTTTATTTATTATTTCTAAATGAAGTCGTCAAAAATTTGGAAACTTTATTGAATTGTGCTTTGATATCATTTTAATACCTTACTCAGATAATATTAGAATCAAGTTAATATCCAAAGAAAAGGTGGAAAATTACTCAGAATTAAAGTGGCAATTACAAAATACATATTGCAAAAAATATAGATCTTATAATATAAATCTTTTTATGAAAACTTTAGTCACGGCACTGGTCGTTTCTCACAAGCGCTGAATCAATTCCTCTAGTTAGTATATAAAGAAGTTCCAAATTTCTCCTCTCAATGTGAAGCGTGCGTCAGCGTAGTTACGTCGAAAGCGTCTTATATGTGTGTAGTATTATATTAGGGTATGTATGTTATATGTGTTTGATAAGGTTTACGTGTCGTCAGTGTATTTGTAATGAAATTGTATTCTGATTGGCTGTTACTGACTCATGTGTATGTGAGTGTATGCTGTTGACTGTGTATACGTTTGTTTTTTTGATTCACAGAAGGTTACGGTTTACCAAACTGCCAGTTAAAGTTTCTCGAGCGTCAGTGACTCCTTCATGCCTTTTCTATAAACCCACTTATATTTTGTACCAAGCCCTCGACCGCGTTTCACCCAATTGTTCAGTAATGTTTATCTGAAGTTTTATATATTTTACAATTATATGCATTAAAATGTCAACTACCAAGTACAGTATTAATTAAAGTACAGTTCAGAAGATATTCGTGTCAGTTTGTCACACTTTCATGTTTGTTAATGAAGTATTACCGAATTTCGTTTTACCAAACTAGAAATGAAACTTTATCAAAGTGTCCATATGTCCCAACTTTACCCAACTGAGTTTGGTAAAGTTTCTCGAAATATTTTTCTCCGTGTACTTAAAATGTATTTTAAGCGCTGCGAAAATGACCAAATGTATATTTAAAACTGTAAAAAAGTAAATGTTCACAATCATTAAAAGTAAGCCACACAATTTCGAATATCAAACACATTTTTATGACATATTGAACCTTATTGGATTTTTGAGAAATGGTGAAAAACATGAACGGGCACGATTAAATACACGGCTGTTTACGTAGTATTATTTTTTAAATAAAGTACGAAAAATTAACCTGAATTACGCACAAAGCTGTCCACAATCTGGAGTTTAAACCCTCTTTTGAAAGATTTATTAAATTCAATAATATTTGTTGTGCTTCTAGTATGAGTCATTGCGAAAGACGTCGACCTAATGACGCATAGGTATTACATTGCTTCCGGGAGCGATTTTCGAGGGTCCATATAAAATCGAGTGAAATGATACGCGTTCGAATTCTTTGCAAACAAAAATTATTTCCCGAGTCTATCGAGTTTTTCCTTAAGCTTGTAAATTCAGAGACTATAAATAACCAACTTTAGCTAACCGCTAACGGATTTTAATTGGCTAATCCCATTTCTAGCCACAGTAAATCCCAGATATATTTTTTATCTGAAGTTAGACAAAAACGTTGTAAATAATTCACAACTACTTACATATAAAGTTGTGAATGTGGTTGCGAATTCGCATCCCAATAAAAATTCTCCGACGTCGTATAATTATTGTAGTTGTACAATGTTTGCAACGTTTTTATCCACCTTCGCATATAACATATATCTGGGATTTACTTTGGGGAAGTTAACCCAATTAATCAATTAAATGTTACGTACGTAATTATTCCTATTAGAGAAAAAAGCTGTTATTGATTTATGTATAAATCTCTGAATCTTTAACTTCAGAGAAATAATATATTATGTATGTGAAGTGAAAAATAATTATGTTATAAATGATTATAATTCATGTTCAAAATGTAAAGGGGACTTTTATGATATAGCTATGTTCCTCATATTGCTCAATATTATTTTGAAACTTTGAAATGCCCAACAAATTTGTGCAGGTCTCTAATTCTAAAATTATTCAATTGCAAAAATTTCGATACTTAAAAAATAAATGTAGTCCTAACCTTAAATAGCTAAAATGTAAAAATAAATCTTTATGAATATTCAATTTAATCACTCTGGTGGTATCAAAAACCTTATAGCACTTTCTTTTTTTTGGGGTCCAAATGCGGATCACTATTGTTTTTTACCGTAATTGATATGATTATAAAACCGAATCTTGTGGAATGTTTAATTAAACTAAGAAGTAAAAATTCAAGTCTAATTTCTGGCAAGTCGCAACTCTATTAAACACAAAAAAATTTACTCTCTTTAAGCTCTTCAACTTTTATAATTTTTATCATGGCTAAATTATGTGTTATTACGGTGAGTGACGGCAATTTATGTCCTAGCCTCAAACTGCGCACAATATTTATATTATTTTTAGAATCATATTTTCTCTTTTTTTTCACACAATTATATAAATGTTTCCTTAAAGAGTTATTTTATCAATAATTTTCCTAATTTGGAGAACATGTTGTAAAAATGTTGTAACTTGTGATAAAACATCGTAAAAAATATGTTTTCATGGATTGCAATTTTCAGTTTTGAAATCAAATGAATATGAATAATAGTTTTTTGCAATAATATTCACTATAGAAAGTAAATATGACTACAGTTTGAAAAAAAAGAACTTTCAAACAAATTTAAATTTATTTTATTGTAGCTATACCTATTTGAGACGATAAAAAAAGACGATTGAAAAGCGATAGAAATTAACTCAAGATTTAATTACAGACATTTTTACAAATAATTGATTTACTATGCAGTTGAAGTAGTATATTTCGATACGAGAGGCCAAATAGGTGGTTTGCTCACTGCGAGTGTGTGAAGGCCAAGACGAACTAGAAGGCGAAGCGAAGCCGAACCGAAAAGAGAGTGATGTGCCTTCACACGGAATATACTACAATAACTAATGACTAACCCAAATTCACCCAGAACAATATTCACATAATGAATCAAATGTTTAGGTAGCCATGAAGAGAATTTTGCTCACCGGTGAAACCATTTTGCTAACCGATGTTGGGGATTTTGCTCACCGTCTTCGTACACGATGCGGAGTCGACCATTTTCGATGTCTGTAAACGGTGGCCAATCAAGGGTCTTGCATGTATGTGTTGAGATAAGAACGATTATTCAACCCAGCCGGAAAGATCCTCGGTGGTTCCAAGGTGGTTCCGGCGATAGTACGTCAGACTTCCGAGCAGGAGGACTGGGGTTCGATGCCTGTGCCGGTACCTATGGAAATTTTTCTATGTACTTATATCGGGGCTTTGGCGGCTCGAAACCCACTTTAAACTGTAGGTTTCCTCAAAAGAGGCTAGTCACCTCCAAAGGAAGAGGCTCCATGTCGAGGAGATTAGCCTTGGGCGTGACTAGTCGAGTTTGAGTAGACTTGGAAAGAGTTAGCGATTTCCTTGCGTAGAGGTCATTTTCTACAAAAGAAATTAACTTTTGATAATAATTGTATTTTTAAACGCATTGTTTCTTAAACCTGATCCACATATGGTTCCTTTGTCCTATCAAAATCAGTTTGTGAACAAACGCAGCGGAAGTTAATCCATATACACTGAGAAACTTTAGGTTAGAAAAATTACTAAAACGGATAGCAAATGGGGGCAAAATGCTTAAATTTTGACATTTTAATACATAAATAATAAGTTATACTATTTTTATAAGAAGATTTCCTATTTGGTAAAAGCAATCCTTACTATTCTCTGTAGTAAAATCCGATGTAGGAAAAATTAGTAGAGAAATTAATAAATTGTACAAAAAAAATAAAAGTAATAAGTATTTTAAATAACATAATATACTAAATATGTAGAAGAAATTACTATTGTCTGTAGGAACACGATGTGAATTATGGACGTTTCCTACTTTTTGTAACAAAGGTTAATACCAATTATTAAATTTGGTCCTAAATATTACTAACTGATTTAGCAGAAAGTATCGAGCCTTGGACCGAGCGCGGCCGAGTGCATCTGACGTTTGTCGATCGCCGATCATATTTTTAGGTTGCGAAAATGACATCTAATGTATGCTTCAATGCAAAATCCGTAAAAAAACATAATTTAAAAAAAAATTACTTATTTTAATTACATTAAAAATTTTGTTGTTTAAAATTATAAAAATATCATGAATATTAATCAATTAAGGATTTAATGAATTAGAACCAATAAACTTTCTATCATTTAGGTCATATGGAAGTTTTCATTCTGAGTCCCACAATGTCTTATAGGTAGATGGATCATCGCCCGACTGCTGTCCCGGAGACGCGTGTTCGATTCCCGCCAGCCTTCGTTTTCTTCTAACCCGATTTTTCTGTTTCAGCTTTATAATATAAAATACTATCTTTTAAGAATATATACATATATGTAATTTCTAATGTTGTCAATTCTTAATTTAAATAAATGTGAATTATGCGTTAAATGTAGAACATGTGTGTAGGTAGGCTTGTGTGAAAGTTAGCAACACGTATTTATTTTTTTTACTATTCCCACTGTAGCAGATTTTGCTAACCAGTTAGTAATTCGGTGCGCACGGTCCCTGCGCATCATTTTACTACAGCACTTTGTAAATACTGTTATCTTCTACAGATATTAATCCAACAAATTTACTATTTTCTCCTACCAAAATTAGTAAATAGTGCAGACTTGCAGTTTTACTACAGAGGTTAATAAATACTTCAAATGTCTTTTACAATAAATGCAATTGTTTTAACTTTTATTCCAATATATTTTATAATTCTTTAAGTAGCTACGAGTTACTATTGAGGTTAGTAAATATTATTAAAATTGGCTTTTTGCCTCTCATTGCAAAGTTCAGATAGTGAAATCTAGTGTGATTTTTAACAAGAAATACAAACAAGGGTTTCTCAGTGTATGGTTGATAAGATAGGTTTTCATGTTCAGTCATGGAGTTGACATTGTCTCGATTGCATGTGGTTGAAGAGTATATAGTTTCAGCGATTTGCATGGTAAAAGATGCATTTTTAGTGAAAATGCCCAAATATTCATGTTTTTGCAAGGGAACGTCTCATAGAGTATTTTTATCAGGTTTCGCGTTATGTTTCCTCGCATTCAACGTGTGAAACACACATCTTCATGCAAAAAATGGAGTGGGTGGACCTAATATTTTTGGCGCCAGGCGTGCTAGCAGTTGTACAGTGAGTCAAAAGGGCAATATTTCACAGAAAAAACTAAGAATAAAATTTGTTGCGGGAAATTTTTTACAGCGATAAAGTTTTGTTCAGCCAACTTCGCGTCTTTCAAAATACATGTGTTTGCCATGGAAAAACAAAAGAAAGTTTAACCGATATTTGTGTAAAATTTATCCTGTGAAGTTAATTTTTGTTGCAGGATATTTTTCCATTTGGTCTATCCTAAAAAGGTATATATGGATACAATATGCATTTTTACCGCTCATTCGGGTCAGAAATAACTATTTTCGAGCTATTAATAGTTTACAATATCTACAATTTCGTGAATTTTAGGATTATCTATCACTTTACCATGGACGCGCGAACACATGACATTTTCCATTGGGTCTTTACTAAGCAGGCATATATGTGGATACAATATGCCTCTTTCACAGCTTATCCAGATTATCAATAACCATTTTTGTGCCTTCGGCGATGAGGAATCTATTATTCTTCCCTATTTTGAAATTTCGCAATTCCAGTCAATCAATTTCATTTGAATCTTTTTTGCACAGATGGTCTTATTTTTTAAAATAAAACTTCTTTCATAACGATAGCTTATAATTTTCTGTTTATTATTTGAAGTGGATAAAGATTATAAGTCTTGTTAGGTCTTGCTGACAATATATTTATTAGCTTGTGCAGTCTTATCCTTAAGACTCACTTTTCGAAAGAATCTTTCTTTGTTGGTAATCATGTTATCTATCTCAGAGTGATAACCACCGAGTAATGTAGGAAACGACGATGCAGCTTGAAGAGATAATGTTTCCGGAAGAGAGAGAACCAGGTCGCTCATTCGTTCTCAACTAGACATTATCATTTGATACCATCGTCATTTACATACTAGCTGACTACTGTAGTAACCTACTGAAAATCAGCAAACTATTGTCATCCATTCTCAAGAGCGCAGCAATCATATAAATAAAATAGCGGAATTAGCATAGCGGAAGACAATTTCTTGATATCAGCACAAATGTTACTTCTTTCATATTTAATAAGATATAATTTACAAATTCTTTATCATCTTATTTTATTATAAATATTATCATACCAAAGAAATGTTAGACCATCGAAATAATAATTATTGCATGAAGTTGTGCATTTTTTCCCTTACATTCATTACTTGTATATGAAATATAATATTTTGTATGTATATTTCGTGCTTGTAAAGTGTACCAAAATTGGCACTTTTTAGAAAGGTATAAGAAAAGAAAAGCTACTGCGCATGCGTAAATCGGATACAGTTCCTTTTTGAAAAACTGGCGCTGGTTACTTTTTAGCATACTTTTTTAACACTCTGCTGTTGGCACTTTCATTTTTCTTCTTATAATTAGCAAATTATTTAGTGTCTAGTGTCTACCTGACGGCCTTGTTAGAGAGTGACGGACTATTGGCACGACTGTGGCCCAAGCATGGCCCGGCCATCGGTTGATTTATGGTAAATCTGTCTGTAGACGAGGAACGCCGACTATTGGGCTAACTTTGTCCGTAGTCGTCTATAGTTGGCCCAGCCATTGTAGCCTATGATGGGCCAATAATCGGCACCCACAGTCGAGCCAGTGTTATAATTACAATAAATCGGCGGACTTTTGGAAAAATTGGCCTGTCTTCAGGTCGGTCGAAAATTCGCACATGGGAATGACGGTTGGATGCTCATGCGTCGTTTATCACTCCTAGCTCCTACAATATTTTGTGCTAGAGGGTTGAAATTAGGCATGGATCTCAACCAGATGATGTGTATTGGAGGAAAAATATTTTTATCCGCTTATCAACTATATGTGTCACGGTTTGGCTGAACCAAGTTTAAATCAAAGTTCCACGTAAATGGAATCTTTTGATTGCTTAAAGTAATATGGCATCCCGCGATCAATTTAAGATGAAAATAAAAATAATCGGTACAGCCCTTTTTATTGGAGGCATTAGAATTTTGTAATTAATTATTAATAAATGACGAAGTTTTCATAAAATTATATGGTACATATTATTTCAAATTTTTTAAATAGATTTTTTTCTTAAATGTAGATGTCTTTTACCCAATGAAAATTTTAAGATAAAATGAGAGCAATCCGTTAACAAACTATTCTCCGTTGATGTTTATATTCAATAAAATCTATTTACACTTGGTAATGCAGTCTGATTCTCGGTGCAAAATTCTGCAATTAGGTGTGCAGAATGATTTTATTTCAATAAGACCACCACATCTAATAACAAAATCTAAGAACGAAAGTGCTAACGAATATTTACAATACAATCTTCTAAACATTTCTTCATTTTTTCGTAAAATTATATACAAAATTAACTTTCTTCAAAAAGTTCCCGACCGATTATTATTTTCATTTTCATCTGAAAATGTTCGTAGAATGCCACATTACCATAAACAATGAAAAAATCCCTTTTAACTAAAACTTTCATTTCAACTTGCTTCAGTCTCACGTTTGGGGGTTTTTTATCAGTGGTTAAGAAGTTGAAAAATGAAGAAATTTTGTAATTTAACTATTTAAACCTCCATGTTGGAAGCTTTTCTTCATATCCCTAGCCAAACAAAATTTTTTCATCCCCTGGGGAAACTAATGAGTTCCCATGCAATTTTTATGTGGCATTGTAACAAGAGAAAATGGGAATACTCATGGGATTGGTAAAAGTTTTACGTTAACCTTGTTAATGGTTTTGCAAGGATAATTAATGTTGACGATGACCGTACGTGATTTGCTAAACTTTGCTAAAGTTAGCATATCAGTTGTCTAAGCATTTATATTATTTTGTTTCTATGTACTGAGTTTCTTCTGTGCAATTTGAGAAGAAAATTTTTGTTTTATTTATGTCGGCACTTTTTACACCACCGCTATGAACTTTTCGGTCCACGTGTGCTGGGGCAGAAAGTAACATTATACAGCGTTTACAAAAATATATATAAAATAATAAGAGGAATGCATTAAAATTTATTAGGATTATAATTTGGAATTTTAATGTCTTACATATATTTTAAAGAAAACCCCAAGGCAATACCTAATTTCGTTTGGACACATTGTTATGAAAAGTATTTTTGGCACTTTTGACCCCACCCTGCTTACTTTCTTCTCGATAACGCTTTACCTCTCTAAAATCCTTGATACCATCTAGTTTTTATTATTCAAACAGTCATGGTTTTCACTTTCAAGAAAAAGAATCGATTCAATTTTAATGATAAATCACAAATCAAGGTTCATATTTCTTCAATGTATATAATATATATGCAACGGAATGGTTTTTCATTAATTCTGGAACAGACCCAAGTTCCTCGGCAGATAAGACCTCGAAAGCGGTGTATCGACCCGTAAATGGCTTTGCAGCAGATAAAATTACGTGACAGTCACACGTGCAGATACGTGATCAATACAGGTCCGGTAACCGTTGACCAAACAGGGTTTAAAATGCCGGATACCTTTTCTCATGTTTTCCAACCTTTGTGCTCAATCTCGCCAAGAGGCTTTTAACCATAAAAGAAACTTTGCAATAGAAGTGCACCAGGTGTATAATCTGTTTTTGTATGCCAGCCATCAACGCTTCCTTTCGCCGTTTTAAGCTATTAAGAGCTTACACGAAGTAACGACAGATATTGCTTCTACTAACTATCGATCATGAGCGTGAAGATTGTGTGAGAAAATATTTGCTTTGGTCGTCAAGCGAGTAATTATCAACCCCTTTACTTCGATAATGTTTACCCAAGCCTAAAACGGAGTTGGAACCCATTCCTTTATCTAACGTAATAATAAAGAAATGCGCAGGATTTTATATCAATTACTCTACTTGTACATGTACACTAGGGTGACCCAAAAAATATATCTTTATTTTTGTATCACTCAACCGCTTATATTGTTCGATTTGGTGAAAGAATTGCATACTTTTCTTTTATTTTCAAAAGAAATGCGGGAAGTGGTCAATTGCGCAGCAGTAAGAAAAAATAGTATGAAAAGACCTTTTCTTAGCTACGGCTCTTGCGTAGCTATAGAGAAATGTTTCTTAAACGACCAGTGTGTCTAAAATGGCCAATATCTTAATAACTCATTAAGAAAGGTAATCTAATATCGAGTTTTAGTGCAAATATAATTATGAATGTAATCATACACATTTCGGACAAGAAATTACCTAATATATGTTTCAGAACTACTTGTGTAAGCATTTTTGATTGGCTGTATTTAACAAATGTCAGATTCGAACTGTATTCATCAAAAGTAAACCAAATATACAAGTATGGCCACTTGTATACAACGGCCAATGGGTTGTTTGGATAAAACGTTCAGACAATTGGTTACGTACAGAACTATATAATTTGTACTTATAAAACCGTATCGGACATATATGTAAATACTATTTTAATATATTTGAAATATTTGCGCCACATCTCAAACTTATCGTCTGCTGTAGCAGACGATGAGCTTTAAGTTGTAATCTCAATTTCGTGAGAGCCATAATATTTATAAGCCTTTTTATTTATAAACTTAACAATGTCTGAAGCATTTATCCAAGCCTTCTTATAAACGTACCATTCAACGCGCATTTTCTATTATTATAAGATTATGATGTTTTATTGTTAACTCATATTCAATATTTAGGAGTAATATTCTTTTCTATTTTTAACTGGCCACTTTTGGCTCACTTCCGTTATACTATTAATTAACGTTACTTTCTGTGTTTGACAGGAACACCAAAACATGGCACCACATGTTGAGCACAAAAAATTGAAATATCGTAATGTGCTCTTCTCTAAACATAAAATTTAAAGTGAAGATACATAATTAAACCCCTAGACCGCGTCCGCGGTTTAAACTCTTTTTTTTTTTGTTATTAAAGAAAACTATGCAATTACTTTCTCACCAAATCAGACAAGATTACGGGGTGATTATTTAGGCTACCAAGCCGACCAAGTAGCTTCAATTCCGTCATTTTTCACTTGTACTATTCAGCTTGAAATTAAGCCTTGGTTTTACTAAATACTATACTATACTACACTATTCTGTGCTAGTTTTTGATCTGAAGGGTGTTTTTCATGTTACACTTGGCAACAAGAAAAATAATCATAAATGATTCATAAGACTTTTTTAAATTTTGTTAAAATTCTTCCTTTTCTTTTTCGTTTTTTGTGTGATTATTTATTAAATGTTTGACTTTAATTGGAACCTTTGTTTGACATAAAGAAACTCAACTGTCAAAGAAAAAAAGAGGTATTGAGTCGATGAATGCTTCAGAGATTATTTCTCGATGCTGTGAAATACATGTGAAGAGCACTTTTTCAGTACGTGTACATCCAAGAAACTCGAGTTTTCACAAATAAAGATTTTTGTATTCAGCTACGTTTTTTTTTCATTTGAAACCTGTATTTTTGTCCTATTTTTCACTAATATCACAACGTTACATATATGGGCGTTTCCGCGAAAAGTCTCATTCTTCTGTCACCGTGATGTTATACGCAAACCAACACTAAAAATACAAGTTGTATTGCATAGAAGTTTACAGACAGACTCCCTGAAATAGAAGCGAAAGCTTACAGTCTTTACAGAAACCCTCCTAAGAAGATACAACATATAATAGTTGGAAAAAATCCCAAAAATATACCTGTGTAATGTTTGTCACCAGCTACAAATTGAATGTTTTGCATGCTCACAGCTTTTCCGCGCAATGTTTGAAAATTTTGAGAAAAATCATGCTAGTTCAGTGCTGTATAGGCTACTGAAATTTTACGGATTTAACATTGTGCTTCGATTTATAACTCAGCAAGAAAACCTCAAAGTCGTGTCACTGCTTTTACAATTCAAATGTCCGCTCCAAGGTCTGTAGTTGTGGAAAGTGCGCGCAACTACCCAGGCCAAAAATCTTTGGATTTTTTATTAGATTTTGGTGGCCAGTAGACGCGATATGAAGGAAAAAGATGTGCTCCTAAAATTATCGAAGTATCATACATTCAAATATCGAAAATTTTGAATTTGGCGAAAAAATGTCCACTCCATGATCGTACTTTACTCCAAGAATACTTGAAGCACGCACTCTTCTATGCTCATGGAAATTAAGCAGTATGTTAGGGTGAAGAAGTTTACCATGGATAAAGTTAATATCGGAGTGCGCACAAAAGTTATGCCCAATTTAAAGCTAAAATGTCCACTCCAAAATTTCAGCGAAAATGTCCACTCCAGCGCCAGCAGCTGTGAAAATCGCGCGCATCAAGATAGGATTAAAGTTTTTGCTGACTTTGCTGTATTTCGGTGGCCAAAAAACGTCCCCGCAAGGAAAATTATGTTCCTCAAAAATCACGTGTATTTCGTGAAAATCAAAGTCAAAATTTGTGTAGAAATGGATTTTCTGCAAAAGTTACACGCCAACAAAAAAATGTTGTTCGACAAAAAAGTTCCGTTTTATTGAAAGGAATAACTTTTGTCTGAAACTTTTTCTCAAGAATTCAGAATGTTTTGAAATATTACAAAAAATTGTCAAATATTGGGAAAATATTACTTGTTTCCATCGAATTACTCGTCTTAAAACAAAATTTTGGACAGAAAGGTTTTTCTATTTAAAAGGCCCAAAGTTTTTCACAAACTAACATCATATTAGTTGAAATGAAATATAAAAATCAATTTTATATCAAATTTTTGGCAAGTAAATCTGTCATTATTATGATAAGTTAACCCTTTTCTAACAAATATATTAATATCAGAGATTTATTATTTATCCATTTATAATATTTATTTATCTCTAATATTATGTGGTATAATTTTGCATATTTAATAATATTTAGAGAATGAGGATTTCTTTGGGTTTGAAATTTCCCGCCTTCAGTGAAAATTTCCTTCATACCGCCATGGTAGACAATGTATACTTGGATCTGTCAAAACGGCTTTGAAAAAATCCCCCCCCCCCCCCATGAGGCAGGGGGGTGGTTTTTTCGAGAATCGAAAAAATTTCTCGAATACAGATTACGTATTTCATAAAGGAGAATCTGAATCTGTGATGAAAAATTGGGGTTCCCATTTGAAATTGCAAAGTTACCCCCACTCCTGCTTCTTGGGGGGTGGGGTATGGTAAATTTTTTCAAATTCGCTTTTCCCCCTCGAAAATGAAAAGTTTTTATTACGGATATTTTTGTCATGGGATGCGTATTTCTTGAGATATTTCGATGTCTCAAGTTAAAAAAAACATCCAGAATATTCTAAATCAAGAAGATGGCAATTCACGCACTACTGGAAAGTATCCTAATTATGAAAAAAGAAGAAGCAACCCTCTTTCACCTTCCATTCATAAAGTATCACTCATTAAATTGATTTTATGGATTTATTAATTTCAATATTTTGTGCAAACTGCGCGCATGTGCAAAGATATTGACCAAGCTAAAAAATGCGTTTCTACATGTATATAGAACGTACGAAAAAAGTTTGAAATGTGTGCCTTAGATTTATTTTTGACATTTTTTTTTGAGAGAAAAAATGACACTTTACTTGGAAATGCCCATATATTTAGCACAAAAAACCCTGCATCTTTAGAATTACTTTTTATAAATAGACCATGAGTGGAGATAAGACAAGTCGTTTTTTTCTTATTCTTATCTTATTTTTTATTTTTGATTAAGAAATGTTGTTTTAAAGATTATTAGTCTGATAAATGGAGTTTATAGTATAGTTTATTGTTCAATAACAAGTACTCAACGAACAATTTTTCTCCCTCTTTTTCCTTTGTTATATATTTGGCTCTAATGAGCCGATCAGACTGATGTTTTAAAACATAATTTTCCAATTTAAAGACTTTTGTGCGATTCTGTCACACAAGATGACTTTGTCCAAGAACTTGAAATATTTACTAAATAGAGACATTAAGCCATAGACTTTGAGTCTGTTCTATTACCTTCGGTTCTTGATCAACTTTACAAATAAATGAATAATATAATATAAAATAGCACGTACCAATAAAAAAACGATATTTATTTACTCATATAAAATTATGGATTTGAAAGGTACTTTTTCAAAAAGTTGTTGGTTTATTGCAAGTAACATTGCGGCATGTGTCATTCGGAAAAATTTGAAGTCCACAGAAAATTGGCAAAAGTGCGGCAAGTCACATTGGTGGAAAATCACATTTCGGCATCTCTCATTTGAAAAAACTTGAGATCCGGAAAAAATTGTCAAAAGTGCGGCAAGTCACATTACGGTATCTCTCTCTCGGAAAAAATTTGGAAGCCCAAAAAAAATCAGCAAAATGTAGAGGGGTAACTTGAATTATTTCTGTGACCAATTATGTAAATATATATATATATATATATATATATATATATAAATTATTTCGTGGACTTTAAATTTTTGCTAATGAGAGATGCCGCAATGTGTCTTAGCGCAAATGTGACTCGCCCCATAGGTAACTTGTCGCATTTTTGCCAATTTTGTGTAGACTTCAAATTTTTCGAAATAAGAGTTACCGCAACATGGCTTGCCGCAAATTTGACTCGCCGCACTTTTGCCAATTTTATTTGGATTTTGAAATTTTTCTGAATGGAAGATGCCACATTTTTTGTACGAATCACCATTTTCCAGTTATAGCATTATAAACAATTAATTTTACACCGAAATTGACATGTTTGCAGATAGATATATCTCAGCACTTATATTGGATCGGAAAATTTCTAAAAAACTGTAAATTGGTTTTCAGGGCACATCCTCCATACTGGAAAAAGAAATTTTCCGATAAAGTTCAAACTTTGGTTTATATATCTACGAATTGTAAGAATGACATTTTTTGACAACTATGGCAACAATATTTTAATTTTGTCGACAAATTTCTTTTTTTCTATGTGGAGTACCTGTCATGAGAAGCAATTAACATTTTGTTTCGAAATTTTTCGCTCCAGTTCAGAGATATCTATCTACAAATATTTCATATATGCATAGTGCAAATTAAATTTTTCATAACGCTATAACGTGAAATCTGTTGACGAACTCGATCTTTTTTTTTGGTCTCCAAGAACGTGTGCCAACGCGCAGGGAATCCGATTAGTCTTTCAAAAGTCATCCGGTCTACAAACGACGACAACAACGACAACGACGATGACAGATAGACAGACACCATCGTAAAACCTGTTTTTTTTCGGATTCAGGGAGTCTCGAAACGTGAAGATTTCAAAAATTCGCAGTAGTCAGTTTTCACATAAAACTAATACCAGCTCATTATGATGAGAATGTAAAAACATGTTTTAAAAGAGAAAAGTCTATTCTTGGTCTTAAAATTCAATAAGTTCCGTATTTCGATTTTAAGTTGCTTCATGGATATAGAACATTTCAAAAACGTACAAGATATAAGACACCTTGGAAACGAAACCACCTTCCAGCATCGTTTTTTATAAATAAATTTTTTTTAATGCGCAAGTATATCTATTGTATTTAAAATCTTACTAAAATTACGAATACCGCAAAAAATTTAAATTGGTTGAAGAATTGATATAAGACTTTTTGGAAAAGTACTCTTCAAATTATTTATGAATAAAAAGGGAAAAAGGAATGAAGAAGAAAGGGAGGTAAGAGAATTCTAAGTCTTTGCTTTCTTCTTATACCTACTGGGACAGCATCCAAGAAAGACTCGAGACAAAGAGACAATATTATCCAAAAGACTTTGTGAGTTAGTGCAGCATGCTATAGCTATATCTAAGAGCGCTTTAATTATGATATTCTCAAAGAATTACTTTCCGACTGTGGATTTTAATTTATTTTCTCTTTGTAAAGTTTGATAAACTTTTATCGGTAACTTGCTTTTATAGAAAAGCTTTGTACTTACATTTTCCTTGAAGTAAAGTGTTAATATTATTATTATACCATTAAGCCATTTCCCTTTCGGGGTAGGCGTGACTTGCTCGGTTGGAAAGTAGTGGGATAGGTATATAGGTGTAAAGTAGGTCGTTATATGGTATAAGGTAGATAGGTATATAGGTATATGTGTTATGGTATAGATATTTTAGATTGATCTGGAGTTTTCGTGTTATTTATTCAAATAACACGTTCACTCCGCAACACTGCTCCGACCCAGGTTGCTGATCAATCTCTCTAGCGATCACCCCAAGTGAGGAGCCTCACAAAATTGTTATGTATGGTTCCCCACTTGGGCCCATTAGAATCCAAGGTCTTTGTTTCAGGCATCATTCACTCTATTGTTATTCAGAAATACTGTAATTCAGATACCAAATAACCAAACCAAGAGCAACACGGTGATGTAACTTTGATTCTTTTAATTCACTTTAATTCAAGGAAAACCAGTCGACTTCACTAAAATTCCTTCGAATTCAGTAGCATTCAGTAAAATTCACTGAAATTCAGTGCATAGTCCACTGAAATTCAGCATCATTCACTATAATTCAATACTGAAATTTATAATAATTTACTGCAATTAGGAGAATTTACTGGAATTTAGGTGACTTCATTTTAATTGACTAAAAATCAATTGACTTGGGTGAATTCATTTACGTGAATTTTCTTCAATCTTCATGTTGAATTCACCTGTATTTAATTGAATTTTCCTAATACTTAAATTCAGATCTAAGCTACTTTCGCAAGCCTATTCTCTAAATTTGATCGTTGAGTTCATTATTGAGTGAAATACAGTAGAGCCTACTGTAATTGAGTATAATTTTATCAGAATTAAATATTTCACACTGAATTTCAAGAAATCAGGTCATGTGACCTACGGCAAGTTACATTTGCGGCATCTGACATTTCAGATCACGAACAAACCCTGTAGGTTGAAAAACGGGGCACCAGGGCACTTTCAAAATTGGGACTTCGAAATACTGCTTTTAGAGAAAAACTTATGTAAAGGTGGTGAGTGCCGTAAGTGCAGGTTTTCTTCAAACATAAAATTTACCCACTTCTGGTCCGTGCCGGGACATAAGTATTATCCTCTCACCAGGTAGACCTGGATGTTTTATTTACCTAGTTAATTATATTTTCATGTTGAGACTTTTGTTGTCGAGTCACTCAGATTCTATGCTTCACGTGGTGAATAACTGGCCTAAAATTTGACCTGGCTTTTTCAAAAGTCATTCACGTAGAATTCACACATATGTAGGAGGAATCCAAAACGAGCAATTACAGAAAATATAGAAGCTTAACATTTTTTCAGCAAAGTGAGCTTGCGTTTGAATAATCATTAAAAAATTCAACAGTTATTCATCAGGTGCTACATAGAAAGTGAGTATTTCTATAACTAAGGTCCAGAAGGTTATATAAAAATGACCATTTTTTTGCAAAATGACCTTGAATAGCCTTTAAATAATATGACTATCGTGGAATAAAGCTTTTTTTTAATAAATATTATACTGAAAATTCAGAATTACGTATCAGGACAACACACAAACAAAAAGTGAAAAGAACTCGAGGTAATATCGACAGGCAAAGAAATGAAGATCAGCAAGGGCAATTTTTCATTTTACCCTTATCGATATGTATTTGTTTGCATGCTGAGATTTCTTCCAAAATTTGTACCTGAATCACTTTTTACCCTACGTTTTTTCTGTGAGGTCGAATTGGAAGCAGAATGTTTTGTTCATGAGAGAAAAGGCGAGTCAATCCATATGTCGTATAAGCCTCTTATTTTGCCGAGTGCTTTGTCAGTGTCAGCAACATCGAAGTTTCGTGTATTAAAGTCCCTTAACGAGGACCAATTCAATATCATCCAGTCATTTGACCCTCTTGCCCTAGTTTCCTTTTGCTCCGATGACCCATCGTCTCTTTATGCGGAAGGAAGCAGGTTCATTTGGAAGAGAAACGCAAGTCCAGCAGATTCTCGGAAAACCCTCGGGTCGCGTTCCAGTTTGCATGTGTGTGACCCGTCTGACCCCTTGAAGTGCACACTTTTTACACACATAAACTACACGTATATAAATCAGTTAACTACTCTTCTGATCCTTCTAACATTTCAGAAAAAGTTTGTTTAAAAGTTGAGCTTGTGAAAGTGATTTTTCCTAATTCACATCGGAAATTAAAGAGTATATTATTTTTTTAAATGATATGCTGGCTTCCGCTTTCCAAATTTTTTGACTGATTTTGGCAGAATTTCACATCACAAGCAGCCGAAGAAAGTTTCATCCCTTCAGCGAATGTGGAGCACATTATAAATCAACCCAAGTTAAACAAATTCTATAAAAATGTGCTAATTTGAAATTCAAAATGTTTTCATTGAGAGCATCATTATTTTATGCTGAAAGTATCCAGAAAATGATTCGCCCCTCTGTGGCACATGTAGAACCCACTCAAATCCACCCCAAAAGTTTAGAACATTCTGTAAAAAGACCTCAATTTGAAATCTCAAAATATTTTCACCGATAATGTTCGAAATGCATGACAAAAGTATCAAAAAAAGTTTCATCCTTCTGGCGCATGTGGAACCTACCCTAAATCCACCTTTAAAGTTTCAAAAATTCAGTAAAAGCATACTAATTTTAAAAATCACATTTTTTCGCGAACAATGGCATAATTTCGTACCAAAAACACATAAAGAAGTGTCCACAATCTAGTGTATCTGAATTCCACCTTGAATCAACCCCTGAAGTTTAAAGAAATCTATAAAGACGCTAATTTGAACAGTCGAAATATTAACGCTGATGAAGGCAGAATTCAAACAATCAAAGTTTTTAATTGAAATTTTGTGCCACTATTTTGATGCCGGATGTATCTTGGGTAAAATGGTAACTAGTGCGTAAATGAATTTTAGGTTATGTGGTTATGCGGAATAATGAAAATTATATCAAATAATAATGGTAATTCAGACAAACGTAAATTGTGACAAAGGCAATTGGGAAAGATAAAAATTAGGGCAAATGGTAATTCAGATAAGTAAAAACATATTACCAAAATGGCCATCCGGAAAAATAAAAATTGTGCCAAATGGTCATTCTTGAAAAAAATAAGTTAGATGATATGAAAATTATAAACAAATGGTAAATCGAAAAAATTAAAATTAGGACTAATGTTAAATCAGAAAACATGATATTCGGGCAAACGGAAATTTGGATTAATAAAATGTATGAAAATGTATGTATATGAGAATTAGGGTAAATGATAATTCGGAAAAGTAGAAATAATCAAATAATAGTGAAATAGTGAATTCATGATAAAACTTTATTGAGAATGAATATCGTACACGAAGAGCGAGTGTCGTAGTAAAATTGTGTTGAGAAAATCGAATAAAAAATTTGGCTAATTGCTAAGTGCAAAATTGAATTTCGCTCTGTTAATTTGGTCAAATCGAGTAGAGGCGAGGAAGAAGCGTATGAGGAGAACATGTCTGATGGGGCCAATAGATTTATCAAAAGTCACCAGTTGTTACTAATCATTGCACAGTATACAAATCAAATTTCTTATCATCTATTAAAAATGATGACAATAGTAAAAATGTGGTACTTATGAAAAATGGGAAAAAAGTTTAAAGCACCAAATCTCTAGTATAGGCGCCCATAGTATACTATCTACAATCTTACATGCCATAGTTTACATACATGGTGCATTCGGCATGGCATCGCGAGTCTGACAAGTAAAATGGTTTAAATTGACAAGATTAACAAGGAGAACATCTACATATGTACACAAGTACATAAAATATCTACACGTGCTAGAGACCGATGACATTAGTATCAGTTAGGGAATGCGCTCCTAAATCCCATCATACTATCTTGCATTATTACTGCAATGGATTTAATTTAAAGAGTAACTGAAGATACACAAAATTGAGGAAGTTAGCGAAAGAGAGAGATATTTGCGGCCTTAGGCGTTCATTTTCATTCACATAAAGTTTAAAACATCTTGTTTGGTGACAGTTTTTTTATCTAATGATAAAAAATATTTTTGTAAAAATAATTTACATAACTGTTTTTTTACTCTTTGTGTCGTGAAAAAATAATTATAGCAAGGAAAAAATGTGTTTTTTTCACCAAATTTTCTTCCGAAAAGCAAACAAGCATACCTGGGTCCGGATCATGTCAACTACCGCAAGTCACATTTGCGGCATGTCACATTTTCGGAAAGTCACGTTGAAGCATCTCTCATTTAGACAAATTTGCAGTCCACATCAAATTGGCAAAGATGTGGCAAGTCAAATTTGCGGCGAATCACATTTGCAGCATGTCACATTCGCGACGAGTCACATTTGCATCTCTGTTGTTAAAAACATTATTTTTGTAACAGGAGTACCTTACCGCACTTTTGCCAGTTGTTTGGGACTTCAAATTTTTCCGAATGAGAGAGCTGCAAATGGGTTTCGCCGCCAATGTGACTCGCCGCAAATGTGACTTGTCGCATTTTTGCCAATTTCGTGTGGACTTCGAATGCAATGTGCTGCAATTTGACTTGCCGCAAATATAACTTGTCGCAATGCGACTTGCCGCAAAGTTACTTACCTTAAATGTAACTTGCCGCAATGCAACTTGTCGCAAAGTAACTCGCCATAAATATATCTTGTCGCAATGTGACTTTCCGCACTGCAACTTGCCGCAAAGTGACTTGTCACACATGAAACTTGCCACAAATGTAACTTGAGGCAATGAAGACTTGCCACAAATGTAATTTGCCACAACTATAACTTGCTAAAAATGCAACTTGCCGCAAAGTGACTTGCCACTAATATGACTTGCCGCAATGTGACTTGCCGTGGGTTGGAATGACTCAACCTCGCGTACCTCGGGTGCCCGATCTTTCGGGAAATACCCAGGTACCCGGGTGGTGACAACAAATTGAGGTACCCTGGTACCCGTACAATTTTCGGTTAGGTTCTCAAAAATAATGTACATATTTTTGAGTGGCATATCAAGTTAAATAGAAATTTATTTTTCCTTAATCGTTTACAAATGTTAAACTCGTATCATTTAATTTTTAATTTTTTTTTAGAAAATTCTTGTCATATATGTGGTCATTGTGATTGCAAAATTAAATAATCTGAATATAATAGAAGTTGATCCAAATAGAATTTGTTTATTATTGTGAAACATAACCAAAGTAAAAATGCTATGAAGATATAGCTGGGTTTAGTCATATTATGAGAAAGATGATGAAAGTGTTGTTTTTTTTTAAGTGCCGAATTTATTAAATTCGTTACTTAGATAAACGTTTATTTTTCAGCCTGCTGGCCTTAAAAAATTGACTTGCTTACACATCCATTTTTTACAGAATTTTCTTAAAACTAACCCTTAAAAACTAACATCCTTCCATTCCTTATCTCTAAGCCGCACGCTCGTATCGCCTTGCCTTCCTCGCTTCGCCTCGCTCGCATATCCCTACTTTTTCGCATTGCCTCGCTTGCCAACCTCTGTTATCGCTCTAATACCTACTACTTATCTACTATTTACAATATTTACATGTTACTTATATCTCTTTCTCTCCTATTTACAATCTTTCCTTCTCCACTCCTCTTCCTCCTTCCTTCTCTTCATCTCCATCTTACCCAACACTCCCTTCACCCATGCTACTGCCCTTTTTTCCCCCTTTTCATGCAACAATACCACCATGCTTATCTCACTTCTTTCCACCTCCACGCACTCCTCCAACCAGTGCTCCACTCTTGCATCCCCCTTTCCACACAGTTCACACATCCTCTTCTCTCGCGAGAGCCAGAACCTATTGAAGCCCTCCATGCACCCACACCTCATCCTCGCTATAAGCTCCTGACTTCCTTTCTCTCCTTTCTCACATAAATATTGCGCTCTTGCACTTGGCATAATCCACACATAGTTCCCGTTGAATCTTGACTCTCTTATTCTCTCTTCCACTTCTGTCTTCTCTCTCTCCATGCCGTTTTGCTTAACCACGTCATAAACCTTCCTTCCTTCCTCGTGCATCCTTCTCACTTCATCCATCTGCAGTCCATTCATTCTAAAATACCTTTCCCTCTCAGCCTCCATCTTCCCACCCCCTCCCTTGTTCTCCTTTTCCCACCAACACGCCCTAACTAGCCTACTTCCCCCCTCTTCCAAAAATTTCTCCTCATATTTACACGCCCGGCTCCCTGCTAGAATTCCTACACTCGCTCTCCCCGTCTCCCTCCTGACAATATAATTAGGCGTGTTCCTTGCCAACCCCAGGGTCCACTTTACATACCTCTCCTGCGTTCTATTAACCTCTTCACTTTCCTTCCACCCCCACACTTCTACCCCATACAATAGCACACTCATCACTAGTGAATCAAACAATTTCATTCTCCTTCCAAAATCATCTGCGAATAACTTCTTTCCCAACCCCCACACCTGCCTCATCACTACATTTGCCCTCCTCACTCTCTCTTTTATGTGACCATCCACTCCACCATTCCTTCGAAACACGAAGCCCAAGTACACAAACTCTTTCACCTCCTGCACCTCCTTTCCCTTCCACTTCCACTCCCTTCCCTTATCCCTTCCCCCTCCTTTTCTGAACACCATAACCTTGGACTTTTCCACATTCAGCTCTAACCCCTTTTTATCCAGGTATCTTCTCAACCTCTTAATCATCTCCTTTAAGGCCTCCTCGCTGCTTGCCAGCAACACTATGTCATCTGCATACGCTAGTGACCAAATTCTAACCCCTCCTATCCTGACTCCTCCTACCACCCCGGCCTCCAGCTTACTTTCCATATCCGCAATTAAAATCGCAAAAAGCGTTGGGCTAAGTGGACACCCTTGCCTTAACCCCCTATCCATCCAGAATCCCTCCGAAATCCCCTCCCCTCCTCTTACCTTGTCTTTTGTCTCTTCATATATCTCCCTTACCCTTTCAATTAGGCCCCTCTCTACTCCCCTATCCTCCATCGCCTCCCACAACCTCCCCCTATCCACCGATGGAAACGCGCCTTTGAGATCCACAAAAAACGCGTACACTCTCGCCCCTTTCTTCGCTAATTCTCTATCTACCACGTGCTGCAGCACGTAAATATTGTCGATAGTACTCCTACCCGCCCTAAATCCCGCCTGCGTCTCCGGCAATATTCCTTTCCCCTCAACATCCTTCCGCAGTCTCTCTGCCACCACCATCGCATATACTTTATACGCCGTATTCATTAGCGTAATCCCTCTATAATTTTCCTGCATATCTCTATCCCCTTTCTTATACAGTGGCACTATTAAGCCTTCTCTCCACCCTCCTGGGAATCCCTCACCCCTCCAAACTTTCTTCACTACCTCCTTCAGCCTCTCCCTAACCTCTTGTGTACTAAACAGCCATGCTTCGTTCTCTACCCCATCCAGCCCTGCTGCTTTTGACCTTTTCAACTTCCTTATCTGCTTCTCTATCTCCTCGTCATTCAACTCCTCAATCTCTGCCACCCCCGTTCTTCTACTTCCCCCATCCGTCTTCCTTGAATCTGAGCCCTGGAACGATTCTTTAAAAAATTCCCTCCACTCCTCACTCCCTATCTTCTCGCTGACCCCCACCCTGCGCTTCCTAAACCTATTTATTATCTTCCAGACGTCCCCCTCCGTCTTAACATTTGCTAACTCCTCTTCCAGCTCTTTCTCCTTTTCCTGTTCTTTCTTCTTACACATCAATCTAAACCCCTTCCTCGTTTCTACGTACTCCTCCCTTCTCGCATTACCCTCTTTCCACTTCTTGTACTTCCTCTTCACCTTCCTTTTCATCTTTTTACATTCCCTATCCCACCATGGCTTCACCATTCCTTTCTTCTTCTTTCTGAATACCTTCTTTTGCACACACCCTTTCACGTTCTCTTTCAGATCCTCCCATATCTCTTCCACAGACTCCCCTCTAAAGCGTACCTTTCCTAGCCGCTCCTGATACTTCTCTATCGCCTCCCTCGTCCAGGTCACTCTCTCCCCTATCGAGACTTCTTCCCCGCCTTGTCTTCCTCCACCCTCACCTCTTATCCACAGACTTAATGGCTGATGGTCTGATTCCACCCTCCCCTCTACTGCGAATTTTTCCGTCTCCTCCCATCCTTGCATATTCATTACCACGTAGTCTATCACCGATACCCCCACCTTACTTACATACGTGTATTCTCCCTCTTCGTCCCCATTAGCCATACCATTCGCCACTGCCCACCCTCTATGCTCCATCCAGTCCCTTAGAATCTCTCCCTCCTTATTTATTATCCTATCCTTCGAATTCCTTTTGAAGCTCTCCCCTTCCCTGTAAAGGCCCCCTTCCCTTCCCATCCTCGCATTAAAATCCCCACCCAGTATTAAATTCGTTACTTCATTAAATGGGTTTATCGAATTTTCCTAACCCCATGTACATCCTTATTTTATTGCTTAAGTCACTTTAATTTCAAAGTTCAGAATATCTGTTATTTTCTCCTTGCATATCTCTATTTAATAATAAATAAAACATTCTAAGTATTTGAGGAAATAAACTTTGCTTCATAGGCGAATGAATATTAAATGCTACTCTTGATTATAATTTAGCGTAAAAAATTTTTCTTTGTTTGTATGGATCTTTTGTTTCTTGATATTCCGGTTAATTAACTTGTTGATTTTGCTGACCAATGAATTTAATTACTTATATTATATTATATTATATTACATTACATTACATTACATTACGTTACATTACGTTACGTTACGTTACGTTACGTTACGTTACGTTACGTTACGTTACGTTACGTTACATTACGTTACATTACATTACATTACATTACATTACATTACATTACATTACATTACATTACATTACATTACATTACATTACATTACATTACATTACATTACATTACATTACATTACATTACATTACATTACATTATATTATATTATATTATACTATATATTATATTTTCAATTTAAAAAACAAAATTTTAATTTTTCGTAACATTTTATGTTATATGCGAAATATAAAGATTATTCTTAAATAAACAGTTTTTACGTGGTTAACAAGCTCAACTTATTTTATTTAATGAATCTGTAGTCGGAAATTAAAATTATATTATTTTATGGATAGACGGTAAAACCGAGAAGAAAAAATGTATGTCAAAGTATCTTGACCAAAGATGTTAGATTTGCTTGAATAAAAACTTTAATCAGACTGTAATTAAAATTTGTCTGAATTGAAGATTCATTTATCAAATTTCGATAATAAGGCCCTATGTATTAATCCGCAATTTTGACGCAAAAAAGATTACCTTGGTTTTTACTTCCGTCATGGATCTGAGCTGATTAAAATAACCACAGAAACAATCAACCATAAATAATACTTTTAACTGGGATCAGTAAGGGCATATTCAACCATTTTTTCTGTTTAAAATAACCAGAATGGGGGTTCTTTTAATCAGATTTTTTTAGTGAAGTATGTACCCAAGTGAATTTCACATTCAAACTGAGGTAAGCAATGCGTTCGTATTGTATAATGCAGTCTGTAGGGAAAAAGACAGAAAACTGTCCAAGATGGTATCACATTTACTTTAAAATACATTTTTTCAAACAAATAATTGGAGAATCTTGAAGATTTTTTTTTGCTAAATCAACCAAACTATAATTAATTCTGATTTTCTGAATTTCTTAAATCACAGCTTTCAAGGTGAAACTGAGAAAAGCAGTCGAAGGGGAGTGGTTGAACCCTCCAGTGAACTATTTTTGTATTCCATCAAAAAATCTGGCCAAGAGTAAAATAATCTGTGGCAAGGAGTGTACGCCTTCTTTCATTAAGATGGCCAAGCTTGATTTATGCTACATGAAAAATGGCCCCTTACATTAAAAACCATTGCCCGCCAAATAAATCTCCATAACGAAGACATACTTTGCAGAGGGAAGAAAATTGAAATCTGTAAATTCTTCGAACAACAAAATTCGTTATGAGAAAAAAATATAGAATAATTTTATATATAATATTATGATATATTCTAAATCATTCTTTCGTTTTATGTTACAGCAAGACTATCTGATGAAGTTTGGTTATTTGCCTCAAAGTGATATAGAAACTGGAAATTTGAGAACAGAAGACCAACTCAGAGACGCCATAAAAAATTTGCAGGTATTTTTCTTTCAAATATGTAACATTTTTCCGAGAGGTTAACCATAGCAATTTTTATTAACACCTTTAAATTCAAGAATTCAAATCCTGAAGTATCAAAAGTGCTGTAGCTCATTTCAATCTTTCATTTAATATCAAAATAATCCAAATTCGAGAATTCAAGAAATCTACGAGCCCAACTTCACGATCCTAGAAACCGACAGTCTGTTTTTTGAAGATCTCACTAAAGAACTTGGGCAAAAGGTTTTCCAAAAGAGTTATCTCATCAAAGCCAAAGTTCTCAAAGTTTAGTCGGGACAAGATCTAAAATTTTGACATACATTTTTCGACGAGCAAACAGCAGTAATTTTGATACTAAATCTGGATCATTTTTATCGAATGCATATCACTCTGCTGCAAATCACTCTGATCTGACTTCAAACACAAATTTAATGATTTTTCTAATGATTTTCTATGAACTAAAGATAATTAAAAAGGATTCAGAAACGTGTATACACCTCAATTAATTAATGGTTACAATCGCTAATTAATTTAGGTGGTATAAACCTTAACTGCTTCTATCTCCCCTCTGAGCGGCCTTGACAGCCTATGCGCTCGGATAGCCAGTGCTGTATCAGAATGTTGTTTACGTAGCGCTTCTTTGGGCGCTACTGCGCCATACTGTATCGGGTTCTGAGACTATATATTCGGTCCTGAGTGTTGAAGTGAAAATACTGCCTCGTTACTTGGCCAACCAGGCCAGATAGGGAGGAATGAGCGTACATAAAAAATAATGCAAAGACATCCTAACGAATATAAAGAACTCACAAGAATTGAACACACTTCAAATAAATTTCAGAGAATTTAAAGAAATTTTTAAACATTTTTAAAAATTAAAACGAATTTCAAAGAATTTAAGATGAATTCAAAATAATTTAGAAGCAGATGTACACCTGAGCTTAATTTAGAAGCGGTTAGTCCCTTACCTTTATTACATTTCTGTAGATAAATAAATTTTCTGCATATATAATTTAATTCACTCATATTGTGTGTACAACGAATTGAATTTGGATCTTATGTTAGATACTGCCGTTTGTCACGACAGAATTTGCATGAAAATCGAGCTCGTCAGTTCAAACGAGAATGCACGTAGTATATAATCCAAGTCGTTCACACCGTTTGTAACATGTCATTTAGTGTCAAAATTTAAATAGATATAGAAACATTCGTCCATGAATCTTACATGCAGAGATAGTGAAAGTCTATCAACTAATCCTTTAAGAATATAATATGATAGAATTCACAATACTTTAATAAAAATGATTAAATGAATAGATCTCAAAGTAAAAAATATTCCTTTATGTTCTTCGAATTATATAAAAGTTTCCCTAGAATTTCATATTCTCATTGAAAAAAATTGTGTTTTAGGATTGAAGATTTAATTGTTTTGTAGAAAATTTGAATTTTCTCTCGAAAATTGGACAGTTTGGTAGAGAATTCAACTAATTTTGGTCAAATTTTGAACTACTTTGTTAAAAATCCATTTTTTTAGTTTAACTTTTTGTTTGTTTGTTGAAAACTAGGGTTTTAAGCGAAAATTTCAATGTTTGGTTGGAAATTAACTTTTTAATTAAAAATTCATATTTTCGTGTTGAAGAATCAACTGCATTGTAGAAAAATTTTCTTTCAGGCTTCAAAATCCAACAATTTGGGAGAAAATTAAGTTTTTTCAATTAAACATTAATTTTTTGAAACGAAAATATAACTATTCGATTTTTAGTTAAAAACTAATGTTCTCAATTCAACAATTCAACTATTTTGTTAAAAAATTATCTTATTTATTGAAAATTTTAAATTGCGAAATTTAGAAATAAATTTTTCGCTCAGTTACCATTTTTTTGAAAATGAAAATGTGGAAAAACATGTTTTTTTTTGGATTGAGTCATATGCACACATTTCTAAACAAGTTAAATATCTCGAACCCGAAATTTATTCAGCTTGAATCAAAGAAACATTTTTTTAATTTGCTGTTTCGGAAAAAATTTTTGTCGTAAGTTAGGATTTTCGGGATTTCATATCTTTTTTGCGATTTTGGAACGTTATAACCACCAAGAAAAAAATGTTTCCCATGACTAAAAAATAATAACATGTTTCTTTGGTTCAAGTTGACGCAATTTCAGGTTCGAATCAATCCAAAAAACATGTTTTTGTATATTTTCAAAAAATGTTTAATGATGCAACATTTTTCTTTTATTTAAACAAATTTTCAATCGTAAATTCAAGAAAGAGGACAGAAGATATTAACCGATTTCAAAATTTTGTTCCTTACTTGTTTTGAATATCGACCTAGAAATTGTTTTCCCCCAGCTCAAACGATTTTATTAATTTTCAGCATTTTTACTTCGCTCTATTGAAGAGTTTAGTTTTAAATTTACATTGAAAGTATTAATTATAGTAAGGATGAAATGACAAATCTTGAAAAGAAATATTTATGAGAACGATGTTGAACATATCAAAAGTTTATATTTAAGTAATTTTATTTTTTCTCTCACTTTTTGTATCACTCTGGATGGATTTCCAACGATCAAAGTACATCCAATTTTTAATTATAAATTTTCAATGGCAGAAATCATTGAAAAATCATTCAAAATCATTTTAAAATATAACATGACTTACAAAAAGATTGTTTGTTCTTTTCGACATATGAAAATGAATGCTTAATATTTACCCTATTTTCTCCTTTTTCGTGAGAAAATCACCCTATTTCCCCTTTTTTGAGCTCCTGTTGCGCTGTGCTTCCTGTAAATGCATCCTGTTTTTACAAAAAAGATAAAAAATAAATCGATTGATGTATTTAGAAACATTCTATGATGGATCGAAGTTATGATATGTTCAGATTTATAATTTTTTCTAACGTTTGTGAGGGAAAATCTTTCTTAATTTCGGAAATATAGCAATATTGTAAGTATTAAATTTATACGTTATAATGACACAAGTCAATTCATGCATTTAACAGGCCAGGTTAATTTTTTTCATGAAAACGAATTTTCTAATTGTTCTCACAAACAACGGCAGATCCGAAAGAAAATAGAGACAAAAGTTTACACGTCTAAAAAAGTTCTGTGAAAACTACCTCTTGATCTTTTGCGATATCTTGCATCCTTTGCGAGAAAAAATAAAAAAGTATAGTTTCAGGAATTAAAATTTGCCCGGCCTCAAAAACTTTTTTATACGTGCAAACTTTTATTTTTATTATATTGATATCCTCCTGGCCATAAATGTTATTGAGCGCACTTAAAGTGAACAATATTTCCTCCTCGTGAATGATCAAATTCAACAAAAAATTGGCAAAAATGTTGGTGTAGGTTTCTTGAGAAAATCGACATTTAATATTTTCACAAAAACCGCCGTCATTTCATAAATTTTGAACCTTTTTGAAAATCTTTAGTGGATTCAAAAGAAGACAGTAAACGCTGCTAAGCTCAAAAAGAAGACTATAAATATCTTCATTAGGTCAAAAGTTTTAGAGGATTACATTTTTTTTCGAAGTTTTTGGAAAAACAAAGCACAAAATTCAAATACGCATAACTTCCTAGACATTTTTTTAATTGAGCCAAATACAAATTTGTTTATAAAATTTTTGAATCCACAATCAAAACAGGTTTATTTTTAAGCATATTAAACCAAAAAAGATTAAATTTCTACCAAAAGACATGAATTTTCAACCAAGAAAGATATTTCAGTCAATGAAGAAAAAAAAATGTATCAGGAATGTTAATTTTCAAGCCAAACAGACGAGCATTCTGCAAAACAGTTGAATTTTCAGCCAAAAAGATGGATTTTCAAACGAGAAAATTGATTTCCCACAAAAAACGACGAATTTTTAACAAAATTCATTAATTTTCAACCAAATAATTGAATTTTCAACTAAAAGTTATCATTTTCATCATACCTTAATCGAAAATTCGACTTTCGATGCCTGTGGAACGGGTCAAAAATCGAATTTTCAACCTCAGGGAAGAAAGTGACAGATCAATGTTAATGGTGCTTCACAGGCATCACAAGTTGAATTTTCAATTATCGATATGATGAAAATTGTATGCATGAATCGTCACGCAATATAATATTTTTCACCAAAAATTGAATAGTTGCATTTTCAGTCGAAAAGACTAATTTTAACCAAAAATATGAATTTTCAACAGGAAATATAATAGTTGATATTTCAAACAAACAAAAAATATAAAAAGTTTATTCAGAACAGTGTAATTTAATAAAAAAGACGAAATTTCAACCAAAAAGTTCAATCCTCAACTTAAACAGATTATTTTTCAACTAAATAACTGCATTCTTTAACGTATAACATTAAATTTCTACCAAAACGTACCAATTTTCAACAGCGATCACAATTTCTCAACTAAATAGTTAAATTCTCAACCAAGAGGATTAAATTTCTGCAATCTGTGCAAGTTTTGTTTGGGTGGTTCGCAGATATGGAAATATCTCACGTAAGAAATGGTTTAAACAGCGTCACCCCTCCCCAACCCAAACGACTTTACGTAATTTATACACAGCCCTTTAAAATAATAATGTGTTAAAAAATATCGTATAAAGTAAAGTCAACACTAAACAGTACTTATATTGATTTTTCAGAGTTTCGCAGGCATTCCTGTTACTGGCGAGATAGATGAAGAAACCAAAAAATTGATGTCTTCGAGAAGATGTGGCTTACAAGATAAGCCGGATCCCAGATACGCGAATATGAGGCGGCACAAAAGATTCACCGTTCATGGACAGAAGTGGCCTTCGCCAAACCTGACATGGAGGTAAGATTTCTTTTCTTTTCAATTGTGAATATTGTTTTATCGTTTTATTGAAAGCAGGTTTAAAAAAATAGAAAACTCAGCTTTGACAGTCACTAAATCCCAAGGCGTCAAATTTTTATCCAAAAGTGGATCAATTCTTTGCAGTGGGAAAAATACTTAACTACTAGATTAAAAATTACAGATACACTGGAAATCTCATTTGAGTGCGGTTTCGGGGCTGGTCCTAAATAGCCTTCACTTAAATTGAACACAACATTTGCACGCTCCGAACGTAAACATTCAGGGTCGTATGAATAATTTCTGTTGGATTTGGACGCATACTAACAGCTGACGTAACTGCTCGCTTTATCGCTTCGCTGATGTTTGTCACGCATGACGGAGAACCACCTCTCTTTCGCTCCCGCCGGTCCCCGCAACTCCAAAATGCCAAGGAATGAAATTCTAGGGACGACCTAAATGGGAGTTGCTTAAATGGGATTCCCAGTGTACATTCACATCTTCCCATGTAGATGTCAATTATTGCTATTTCCATTGCAACAAATTGATCTACTTTTGGATGAAAGTTTGACGCCTTAGAATTTGATGTGCACGGAAGAACTAGAGATGGAATTCGCAGTGCCATAAATGCCATAGTTTACTGACGGGCTTCCGAACCATAGCGGTCGGCTAAATTGGATAGGAGTGGCTGGCACTTGGCAATCGTGGAAACTTGGCCGTTTTGCCCTTAAATCTCGTCACGTAGTCATGAACTAGTATATTCGCTGGTACAGTTCTCAGGTTCTCAGATAAATATGCTGTGCACGATGCACGCCCACAGGAGGTTTCGCGGTGGGCGGTCGAGTCCGACTTACCTTTTTGGCAGTGAATCTCCAGGAAAGCGGAAGAAGGACCCAGGTGGCCTGCACTCAGTGTTGCCAATTTTTGTGGGAATCCCCTTTACGAGCTTCATGATAGACAAATCACGATAAAAATATTCTTTTCAATTTTACATTTTCCAGATGAAAAATATTCAATGTACATTACTTACAATAGTCTTATATAATTTTTTGGAAATTTGTTAATTTACAAGAGTGAAGAATTTTTGGAATACGAGTATTGTACTGAGGGTCAAAATTGTGCGTCCACTTACGAAAATCGGATTAAAAGTATGCTTGCCTTGGAAAGTGTCTAACTCTGTGAAAAGTTAAGATAAAAATATTGTTAAAACCCCGTCAAAAAGATTATTCAGTTTTGCATTGATTGAATCTCATTTTAAGTATTTTTTGCAACACCCACCTCAAAAGTTGACGTTTGCATGCATGTAGATGGTGCCTAAAGTACCTTATTTGAGCAGACTGTGCGTGAAAAAATTTTCGCGCATGCGCAGTTTGAAGATGGCTTACTTTAGACACTGGCGGAAAAGCTGCGCATGCGCACATTCGAGATGAGGTACTTTAAACACTGGTGTTGGTATCTTCTTGAAATAAATTTACATTTAACTTGAACAAATGTTTTAATGATTAAAGTTTTGTTTTTAGGGTTTCGTAGCCCCCCCCCCCCAGGGGCAAAAAAGCAAAAACGCCAACATTTTTTTTCAATAATTTTTTTCAACAAATTTTTTTTCACACATTTTTTTCAAAAATTTTTTTTCACAACATTTTTTTTCAAACATTTTTTTACAAACATTTTTTTTCAGAACATTTTTTTTCAAACATTTTTTTTGCAATTTTTGTTCTAACATTGAAAAAAAAATTTTTTTTGTAATTTCTTTACTCCACTCTATGCAATATAAAATTACTATCGGCGAGAAAATTCGAGTCCTCTGACTTTGACGTTAAAAAAGTAAGTGAAGACAAAATGTTAGTTCAATGAATGAAGGATCATTTTAGAGTTCAAAATGTTGTACGT